>JADDOH010014356.1:0-19816 GCA_016648135.1 Agrypnia vestita | reverse complement strand
AATTTAATTTAATTGTTAATACCAATTAATTTAATTTAATTGTTAATAAAATTTAGTTAAAAATGGACACACTCATCTGTCATTTTCCAGCGTTGTCAAATTTAACAGATTGTATTATTTTTAAGGTTAAAATCAAGAAGAAGAAGAAAGAAAGCGTTGCTGCCTAACCGGTCTGGAGCAGCATTCTTAAAAATCCATGCAGATGTAAGCATCGACAAAGAGGCTTCACAGACAGTGGACTTTGTAAAATATTATTAGAAATGTAAAAATAATGTGCATAATAATATCGAACCATGAGTACTTTAGTGTATTCAGTGAAAAATGCAGTTTTGAGATATCGGCGTTAGATGTTATAAATTTCTTTATCAAATTGATTTTCAATTATTTGTTTTAGAATTTTTTGAATATTGCAAGGATTTGGATTGCCTCACATGCACCCATCGATAAACCTTATATTTGCGTATAAGGTTTATCAATTGGTACAGCATAATATAACTATTTTATTATATTTTGATTGAGACAAGGTTTTATAAAAGAGATAAATCATTTAGACCTTCCGACAAATCTGGTGTTTTTAGTATATCTAAAATTAGTGTTTTGCTTTCCTGAATTGGAACATTAATGAATGATCTTGCAATATCAAATGATACTAACTTTTCATTCAATATCTTTTAAGGTATTGACTACATGAAATTTTAATTGTATACTTTGGTTTAAATACGTTGGAGTTATTTAATATTTTTGTAATGATTGAAGTTATTTTGAATGTTGGGGAATTGCATTACATTGGGATACTGCTGATCTGATGGGGCTGTTTCCTTTGTGAATTTTGAGAAAGCCGTATAATTTTGCGATCATTAACACTGTTTGCCTTTTTTCCTTACAAATTAAACTTATGGAAGTTATTGTCCGATCGTCCTGATGAAGATATAATACAGTATCGAAATCATTAGACGTTTAAAAAAAATATGTGTGGTTTTTAACGCTATAAGCATAAAAAATATTAAATCATTTGTTCTACTTTTTTAGTTTCAAACCGCTTGATCTTACTGACCGGTTATATTATTTGCAATGCATTGTAAATGATGTCTTATTGATATCTGTTCTTGTATACGCTTATTTAATTGAAAATAATTATTCTGAACATTGAAGTGTAAAATGACAATTGAAAAGAATACTTTTTTTGTTGTGTATCCAGAATAATTATTATGTATGTGTAATGTATATGTATGTAAGAATCGTTGAAAATACTGTCAACCCATTAGAATGTACTCTGTTTATCATATCTTCACACTTTTGATCATTTAGATGATATTCCTAACCTTTTTTTATTATTTTAAAAATTTATTCTTTAAATAGGAAATATAATAATTTTATATTTCTTTATATATACAGCATTACATATAATTATTTAAAATTTTATTCTAACTAAAGTATCACATATTTTTTTAGTTTCCTCTTAAAGTTGTTATATTATTTACATCTCTAATGTCCCTGGTAGTTTTATGTATAGTTTCGTTGTAGTAGTAGTTTTATATATAGCACTGTGCATGATTAAAATTTGTGATTTTTTTTTAATGTAATCTTTTCATCTTCTCTTGTTTCATGTTTGTCATGTTTGTGTTTGTTTTTTCTTAATACTTCAAAGATGTTGTATCCATTATTAATTTTATACATAAGTAGAAATAGAATTAAATTTAATTATTTGTCTATTATTGGTAAATTTTCTAGCACCACTTTAATTCTTGTGTATTGATTTATTTTTAGTATAATTCTTTATGCTTTCTTTTCGAGTATTGTTATTTTTTCAATTCTTCTTCAACCCAGAAATAGTATACTGCCGCAGTAGTTGATGCGGGGGACAATTATTGCGTTATATGATATATTTTTGCACAATTCTGTTTTGATCTCTTCTGATTCTTTCCAAGGGTGAAATTCATTTTGCTATTTTTTGTTACATATTTTGTGTTCAATGTAAAGTTTAGTTTATGATTTATAATTGCTCCCAAATATTTTATATCGAATTGGGTAGGAATTTATTGCAATGTTTTTTTTAAATCAATATTCGTTGAATTTTTCCTTTGTATATTTGTACTTAAAACAATCATTCTGAATCTAAAAAATATATTATTTGAATGTTACATTTTTTTATCACATCACTTAAATAATATTAGTAATATTATTAACAGGCAATGAAAATTAACTACCACATGAATACGAAGTGTAATCTTATTTTGTATAATCATCACAAATCATTGATTTCCTTTACCTATTAAAATGGTAGCTTGTGGTGTAAATTATTTACCGATCAATTTTACATTTTATTTTCTAAAATATTAATAATTACAAAATATATAATATTGAATTTTTATTTTCTTTGCGAGTTTTGGTATTTAAAAAAATATTAATTCTATGTTTTTGAATTGAATGAATTTTAAATATGAACATTGTTTTTAAAACAAAATCATGTATTTTAATCTGAAATTATGTTCATTATGTAAACATATTCCTGCTCTAAACATGAGATTTTTCTTTTACAGAAAGGTAGTGTGTAAAATTTAAAAAATATTCTGTAACAATATTGACTAATTTAAAAATAATTGTCAGTTTTCTTTGCCAATTCTTTTTCTGACTCTTATTATAGAATTGACGGATAATACATTTTTAATTAAATGTACCATCTTTTATTGTTAAACCTTATTTTCATTTTCAGAAACAAACAGCCGTATTCTGAAAATTGTAATATTGCTATTTCTGTATCTTGACAGTTATTTTATAACATTGTAATGCAGTTAATTTTGACATTTTAAGTTTGACAGATTTGAAATTAATGAATTCAATCAATCAGAAAGCTCTAAAACGTAAATAAACGAAAGTAAAATAAGTTATTCATAATATGTGAATAACTTAGCGTTTGTTTACGTTTTAGAGCTTATCTGATTATTTGAATTCGTTAATTTCAAACCTGTCAAACTTAAAACGTTAAAATTAACAGCATTATAATGTTATACAATAACTGTCAAGATACAGAAATAGCAATATTGCTATTTTCAGAATACGGTCTAAATATTCATTTAATTGAAATAAATAAATAAATAAAGAAAAAAAGGACAAATATATAAATAAATAATAATATCTCCCATAGTCGCAAGATGTCACTTTGCAAATAACAGTTGCCATTCTATTTTGGTCTATATTCTGTGACACCAACTCCCGCGATATGCGTCGTGTATGCGTAGCGAATATTTTGGTTTTAACGGTATATATTTATAGTACGTCTATGGTTTAATGTTTCTATGAAAAATGATTAGACATATCGCTATAGCGGAAATAATGGCATTAATTAAATATTTGGACACTTATGACAAATAAAATTTTCAACATGTTAATTTATAGCAACTTTTAAAATAATATTTGTACTTATTCTATATAATACTTACGTACCCGGCATTGCGCGGGTTACAGATTAAGATGAAAACGAGTTTGCGAGGGGCGGAGACTCTTTGTTTCGCGGAGTCTCTAAAAAATAATGTTTTTTCTGTTTGATCCAAGCAAGAGGTGGATGGGATGTCCAGGAGAGTGGTGTGGAGTGACTATATTTTCTTCGGGTTGTAATACGCAATTAAGAAATGCTTAGGTCAGATCTATTGTTCAAAATGCAATTGGTTTATGGATAATTACCAAATGATAGACAACATAATAATTAAGATTCTATTAGGTATAAAAAATATTTATTTTTTTATAACTTATGCATGCATTATTATTTTTTTTTTTTTGCATGGTTTCATTGTTCAATATAATGTTTATTACACCATTGTGTTATTCATAGTTCCTCCCCATTTAAGAGCATTGCTCTTGTGCTCGGACAAGGAACTATGAATTTACATTCAATTACTTACATTTTATTATTTTATATTATATTATATATCTAGGATGAAGTAGTAGAGTGAACGTCTTTGACTTTGAAGGTAATGGTTATTCACTTTTATAATTCCACATTGAATTGCATTCCTTTTTAATTATGATTTATAACGGTGAGGTGAGGGATTTTCGGGAGGGGGATATGATTTTACGATTTGGAATTAATAGTATTAAATTCAGTTTAGAGTGCATTACGTTTATAAATGGGAGAGTGAGTGGTGTAAAAGGGAGAGGGGAGATGATTTTGCATCCCATGTTTTCCGCAGAGTCCTAAAAAATTATGCAATATTTGGGTCAGATCTGTTAAACGGTGTAGATTTGTATAAAAAATATATTGGTGGAGGGATTGGGGGCGAATGGTGCCTATGTTTTCTGCAGGGTCCTAAAGAACAAATATACAAAATCTGTCAAACGGTGTAGATTTGTATAAAAAAACAGACAGACATTGAATTTTATATGTATACAAAAGTGGTTAAGACATGATTTTTAAATTTTTATGATACATAAACGAATGAAACCCAGTAAACTCCTCTAAATATGAACTAAAAATCCTACAGGAATTCAAGCAGCAAAAAATACTCTGATATAAACACGTTCTCGGATTTTTACGGCTGTTCAGAATCTTCCGGTTAAAGTTTTTTGAGATATTCTGCCATCTGTACACGAGTTTTCTGACTTATGTTTCGAATCCCATTGTAGGGTTTGACACCAGTCCTGATGATGGACCCTGAAATCATATACACGCGGTAGGATTTCCTAGAAAATTCTAACCAGAAGGATACTGTGGTATTCTTGTTAGATGTTATTTTCACATTTCTCTTATTATTAGTAATACGTTTATGCTAATTACTTAATTTTATTTTCATTTTACCTGTTACAGACAGGACAAAAGACCTGTTACTACCGACAGGCAGGTAGAATTATTAAATTCTGCAGTGGCATGTTTCGCGTCAGATGCAGGGTAGATATCCCTAAGATTACGGACGGGGTGGTGGTGAATAACATTTGCCAAGTAACAGTCTGCGTTACACAAATCGGCCCTTAGATGGGACTGTAGCTAGTCATACCGACATCGTCGGGAGTGAATACCGTGTCTAAGTCGGTAACCTGGGCGCGGGGTCTGGATCGCGCAACTGAAAGGGTGACCTGAAAAAATTGGACTTTTGAAAATTACGCTGCTAAATAAAAGTCCCGCTGCTTCTGAACAGGCAGATGTGTTATACAATATGATCCAAATATTTCATTAACGGTGATAAAATATTGTGCTGTCTCTGTAAAAAACTTTAAATTTATTTTCAGATTTTTTCGAAATTTCAGAATTTTTCCAAATTTCAGAGTTTCTTGTCGAATTTCAGGAATTTATGACAAATTGTATCATGATTGTATGTAAAAGTGTCATATTGGTCGTTCAATAAAGAGAGAGGTAGCGGGAGGTAATTTTATTTCCGCGCAAGAGGGCAAAATTCCCTGTTATCAGAACAGATTTTTTGGTTTAAAAAGTAACAGTAAAATCATTACAGTTAATTTACATGACTTAGGCCGGGTTGTTTCAAGTTCGATCAAAGTAAGCGGTCGATAAAAGCATAGATTTTTACGAAAACGGATCGTCTGATTGGTGGAGAACGTAAAATTTCAGTTTAAACTCTACGCTTACTTTGATCGAATTTGAAACAACCGGGCCTTAATCAGTTGTCAGTAATAATTTGGCAAAGATTTCACGACATAATAAGTTGTCGGTAATTCACACGATATAAAATACACGACATAATAAGTTGTCTGTAGTTCACATGGTACAAATCACACGACATAATAATTTATTCAGTAAAACACACTTTTATCTCACGCTCACTCAAAGTAAACCGAGCCCTTCACGCTCGAGGCCGGCCGGCCGATCGCGGTGACGCAACTGTGTCTAGGTGTTGGGTGACGTCACACCGACCGCCAGCCGGCCGAGCCCCGTAGTAATATTGATAAAATCACTAAAAATCATATAACGGCCGCTAGAAGCATCCGATCTTGATTTTGTGTCGTGATCCTTGAGTTAATACCTATCTGGGGAATGTACATTTATTATTTAAATATTATTTAAATTAAATACAAAATTAATTTTTTGCCGACTGACTAAAAAATTTAAAGTCTAGTAAGGTGTGACTTACAGAACTGTATGTAATATCAACAGATGCGCTGCGACGCACTCTATATGATAGATATAATAAATATTCCTATATGTTAAAAGAAAATTTTTTTAAAATTATTTGTTAAAAAAAATTTGATCTCTGGCCCAAATGTCAGGCCTATATATTTTACTGTTGCTTCAAAAATACTGTCTCATGTGTCCAGTGAATTATGTCAGGCTGTTTATGAGACACGGCACTATGTAATAGCATAATTAAGTCCTCCGGGGGAGGCGCTTATAAATTTAAATTAATTTTGTAATGTAATACTGATAGCATATTTTTTCCCGTTCGGAGTGACTCCGAATGCGCCGGGAAAAGATCCGCCCTTGTGACTGGCTGATTGTTGAGCCACCCCGATTCGCAGGGAGTAAAGTACCACAGGGGATGTCAGCTTCACCACATGTGAAGTAAAGAAATCCCTTCACAATACATCAGGATGAAAGAGCAAGGGGTTCACTAGTGACCCGGTACTCTGATAGCCATGAGATCAAGTCAAGTAGTCGTCAGCTTCACTGTCGCTTTGAACAACGCTGGACACCCTTCTCGCTGTGTTTCATTTCTTCACCCGACCTTTTTCCTTCGCTACTGGACTTGGAGAATCTTCTGCCTTCTACGACTGGATTTTGGATTTCTCCGGAGCATTTTGGACATCGTTCGCTTCACCCGAGGCGATTTCTTCTGCGCTACCGAGTGCCGACTGGCATTTTACGATTTGGCCGTCGTACATATCTGATGAGTGCGGCGAAGCATTCGTGCTTCGATCTACGAGCACTCGATTTGCGAGCGCTTTTTTCCGGCTACTGGCACGGTGCGCCGCACTGTGTGAGACGGCCTGAAGGCTTCGGGGGCGGAATCTCCATTTGCCTGTTCTGCGGGGAACATTGCCCGTTAATACTATTTCATGTGTACATTGTAACAAACTATACTCCTAAATGAAATCTTCTAGTATTGTCTCTTTTTTACGAATGGAATAAAAATTTTATTTTATTGTCTAATAATCTACTGTCTTCCAAAAAAAATTTAACTCGTGAAATATAAAAGAGGCCGATAAATAGCTGAAAGACCTAAGTACAATAAACAAAATCTATATAGATACTTACTAGATTACTCCCTTTCTTTTAACTCGTAGCGTCTGCTTGCTTGCTTGTCTATCTGTCGAAAAAGCTTTGGATTGATTTTTAACCCTTTTCCCGTGATCCAATCGAGCTGAAACATTGCAGACAGACTCGTGGCGACGATAAAAATGATCTACAAATTTTCGTTTTAAAAAATTAATAATATAGTATAATTTTGTATTTTTCGAAATTTCTTATTACTCCCTTTCGTAGCGTCGCTCGACTCGAGCCCAACGCGTAGGTTAAGCGCCAAACCTGTTTCCACTAGTAAATGAGAAAGGGAGTATAATAAAAACTTAGTTTTTATAGGTTAGTTTTTTATAACCCTCAATATGTTCTTATTTTAAAGTTTGTTCAAATTTCATTTATTTTATTTTTCAATAATATTTCCTAGATTTCAGGTTACCTACTATTGCATATTTTTACTCCCTTTCTTTTAACTCGTAGCATCTGCTTGTCTGCTTGCCGGCTTGTCTGCCGAAAAAACTTTGGATGGATTTTTAACCCCTTTCTCGTGATCCAATCAAGCTGAAAATTTGCAGGCAGACTCGTGGCGACGATAAAAATGACATAACAAATATTCGCTCAAAAATTTTAATAATATTTTTATAATATAATTTTGGATTTTCAAAATTTTAACGATTTAATTTTAATGTTTAATTTTCGAGCTCGACGCGTGGAATAGGCGTGAAACCTGTTTCAATGCGAAAGAGAGTATAATAAAAACTTGGTTTTCATAGGTTAGGTTTTTTTCATTCATATCAAAGTCACTCCCATAATCCATTATCCAACTTATTTGGGGATAGGTGAATTAAAATAGGTTAAAAATAAATGGTTCTTGGTATAATGCTACGACATACCTACGTATAGTGTCGGATGGTCAGGGGTTCGAGCTTCGTCCCGGGAGCAGCTTTATTTTTTTTTTCTAAAATATTAAAAATGACGTGTGTATGCATCTTTTTTTAATGATATATTTAAACATTATTTACATATTGACTATGCGATACTACGAGGAAAATTAGAGTTGACATAATAACATTAGAATTATTTACTGGATTATTAATGCCGGTTTAAATTTGATAATTTAGAATTGTTAGAAATAAGTAAAAAGAACCCTAATAATATCATAAATAAATAATTCAAGTTAACCACCAGCCGTACCTATCCTAAAATAAATCGGTTCCTACGACCATTTCTCCATATATTTCATCAAACTTATTTCATATTTTATAAGTCAGATAAATACATTTTTTTTAATATAAAAAAAACGATTTTTTATTATTCAAATAATCGTTTTTTCTTGTGCATTAAAAGCATCTTGTGATTAGGTTTCGTTTTTCACTACCTTCATGTACAAAACTTTTTAACTTTAATAGTACCATACATATGGCGTAGCACGTCTATACTCTACGCTGCCGGCGCCCCGTAGTGTTCAAATTTTCTCTGGGCTGGGGTCGAGCCACGAGCGGGGCAGCGAGGTCACCGCAGGAACACAATGGCGGTTCACGGCCAGCCCGCGTGACTTTACTGACGAAATGAAGAGAATCAATACATTCCATTAACGGTACGATCATCCACAGTGTGTGGAAGGGGGGTTGATATTATGTGGGAACATTTTACCAATTAATCGACCATATTCTGAAATAAGCAATATCGCTATTCCTATAACTTGACAGTTTTTGTATAACATATAATGCTGCTAATTTTGACGTTTTACATGTTTGAAATTAATGAAAGGTAGGTGCTCTTGCTAAACTTGTTACATGATTTCAGACACGTGCAACGTGCGTCATACCACCTCGTACAAAAATTTGTCTCTTCAAATATCGTCTGAATTTTATTTCTAGTTCTTTTGTTTTGTCGAAATATTTTTTCCTTGTTGGTGTTTATAAATATACTAAAAATTTGTAACGTTTTTTTAAATGTTATGTGATTTTTAACGTAGTTTTGTGACGTAGCAGGGAAGCCTCCAAAAATGCTGTTTTGAAAAAAAGATTTTTCTGTTCTTTTTTAAACTTTTTAAACTTCGTGCATGCCTAATATGTCGTAAAACTGGATCCTGTATTGAATGAAAAATACCATATTTCCTAAGTACCTAAGTCCCATGTAGGTACAGTAAAATCTCGATATAACGGACCTCTATTTAACGGACTTCGGATATAACGGACAAAAAATCCGGTCAAATGTAAAAAAATTAAAAACGTCCTGTTAATATTATACATGCTTAAGTTCAAGTGTTGCCGCATGTAAACAATTTTTAGCGGCCATTATAATTACGTCATACGTCTAGCGCTAGAATTTGAGACATAACGCTGTCCTACTCGTAGACTGCACCTAGCCAGAGCGATAGTAATTAGGGGATTCCCTGATATAATAACGCATAGGTTTCTATGGGTGTTTGCCACGCTGGCCGGGGATTCCCTCAACGTCACTTCACAACGAATGTCCGAAGACAATTAAATAGAATTTTGTTTGTGTTATGTATTTTTATTTACATCTAAATACAGTGTACATATTTTCAAAAAATAGTTTTTTGATTTATTTTAAACCTATTTTTATATAACGGACTTTCAGCTTTAACGGACACACCGTCCCCCCAATTAGTACGTTATATCGAGGTTTTACTGTACTTTTATACATTACACGTGCCAGCACACTAGGAGGATCACATCAGATTACTACATAATTTCGTATCGATTATCATTATACTCTGGCAATTTTAATATATAATATTAATAATGCACAATGGATTGCAGAAGGGGGATTATTCTACAATGCCCCGCTTCCTCATTCCTCCTATGGCCACTTTAAAATAATTATTGTATATAGATAGGTACATAGAATAGCAAACGCTATCTCATTTTGCCATCGACACGACACGTTTCCGAAATGTCCTTCGGCTCACAGAATGCGGTTAAAATGTTTATCTGTCGTGTGTAACCTACGTGTTTAATTTTGTAGCGCCAAATGAACATTACACCATACTAGCTGTGCCCGCGCGGCTTCGCACGCGTAGATTTTTATGTTTGGATCGTCATAGAACTTTCGCGAACCTTCTAGAAAATTCTCCTTCCAGAACTTTCAAGAAATTTATCGAATGTACAGGAACCTTCTGGACACACGGACACATTCCGCCACTCAGTTTAGAACCTTATCGAACTTTTGGGAATTTTTTAGAACCTTCTCCTTCCAGAACTTTCTAAAACAGGTTTTTCCAGAACCTTCTAGGCTCACCGACACAGTCAGCGCGCCTATTTTGAAACAATCTGAAGCATTTGCGGCCTTCCCATAACAAAACAATGTGCTAGAAAGCACATTTTCGTCACCCACTCCCACCCACGCACAGCCACCCCCCCAAACTCGCATATTTTCGATGTGACACCAAGGGCTATCCACCACCATAATCACCGGTGGGTGGTTGTGGCTGGTTGTGGAGAAAACTTGGCGGGTAGGGAAACACGGGTTTTATATATATTGTAATAGATCTGAGGAACGTATGTCGCGACGCCAGAAAGAGACTGCATGACAGAGAGAGAGAATGTATAAAAAGGCGCGTGAATGTCGAGTCGAGCCTCTTTTACTACCATTGTTATCGAGACCGCATCTTACTGTATAAACGATTGTCTAAACCATTATTGTTACCGAATAAATACTTACGAGAACAAAGCTTACTTATCTAATATCTATAATCATATCATATATATAATTATATCTATATATATATCTATATATCTATATATATGATTATTGATTATTGTTTTGTTTTATAATTTCGAAATAATTTTAAGAACATTTTATCGTAACTTAAAAAATAATAAAAATATAAAATTAAAAATATGTAACAGCTTATCGTAAAGTTCCTACACGCAGATGATACAATAGCTAATTGAATCTATATATTGTTCCATATATGAAGAGACAACATCTAATGAATGTTAACAAATCGAAAATGGCAATGTTCGAGAGGGATAAAAGTGTGCTGAAATATAATGGCAAATGATAAATACTTAGAACAAGTGAGTGAGAAATATTGAATATGTGACGGATAGGAGGGAAAAGATATCCAAAGGAGAGCGACTGCGGCAAATTAACTGATCGCTACTCTGAACACAACTCTGACCAACCGGAGTACCTACTCGCACCGGTGCATAACTAAGGGCCGGTTGTTTCAAGTTGGATTAAAGAAGGATTAAAGTAAGCGTTCTTTTAAAGCATAGATTTTTACGTTCTCCACCAATCAGACGATCCGTTTTCGTAAAAATCTATGCTTTGATCGAACTTGAAACAACCGGCCATAAGTCCAGGGAAAAGAAAAACGAAAGTAAACTGAATGCAATATAAAGGAGGGCGCTCAAGCGCATGTGTTGAAAACCTATCTACCTACGATAAACTAAAGAATGAATAACCTTGAAGCGAGTAAATGAGGTATCTAACACAGGCAACAGAATTCATAAATCATAAAATATCATTGAGATGGTTAGGGCACGTAGAACATATGAGTAAAAGTAAAGAGAGAGGATGGTAAGGAAATATGAGACGAGTGTTGAATTAATTATCCGAAGATACGCCCATATACAGAACTTCCAATTCAATTATTACGAAAAATGTTAACACTTACTTTTATAATCTGTTGAAAAAATGTTTGCTGCCTGAAACGTTGTTGCAGATTTAATTTGCTTGTGTCGTGTTAAAAAGCACATAATATTACCGTATATTGAAATATTTTCGTAAAGTATTTTTGGAGTCTCGGCGCACCAAGCGGCTGCTTCGTTAGCTATCGCCTCGGGCCGGTCCCGAACCGAAATCAAACAACTCAGCAAACTGACCCATAAAATTGACCTAGCCCAATGGCTGCATACATTGTTTACAGCCTTGCAGATGTGTAGTTTGCCTATGTCCGAGGCGCTGCAGTACTTGCTCCTTGACTGAAGCGAAAGATGATTGATAAATTGGTAGGTGTGTTAATTATTATCATCTTATTTGCAAATACGACTTCCTATATTACAAAACTGTTAAAATATTATAAAATGATGTAGGTACTTTAAAAATACATATATTGGCCTGTAAATTTCAATAACAATTCATTAGTGCAATTTTAAGCGCCAGAAATCAAACATAATAATTTCGTTGTCTATCCGTCCGTCCGTCTATCCGTCCGTAACATCGTGTAACGCCCGTAATTTTGTACGATTTCACGGCTAAAAAACCAATTAAACGGCCGGAGATGGGACTTGAACCCCGGGCCAGCAAACCCGAACCGGCCACTCGACGCATGTTGCTACCGCCGCCTCTACGTGGACAGACTAAATAATACTATAAATATATACTAGGGCTTGGCAAAGACGCAAACCAATGTTCCGTAATTTTTTACGGGTTACAGCTGGTTAAAAAATAATGTAACGGGAATATCGAATGGAAGAATATACTTTTAATAAATAAAATACCAATCCATTCAGGTTGGTCAGGTTTAGGCGAGTCAATCTGGGATACACTTAGCACCACACTGCCGGGGAATCAAGCGAGGCATGGAAATAGCAATTTATTAATAAACTATCCCAATTTCGAATTACAACAACAACACCGAAGATGACTACCCGCTAATTAGGCCCGGGCGCTCAGTGTGACACGTGAATCGGGGCGCTGCTCAGGTTACACGCAAGGGTCGTTATTAATTATTATTATGTCCCGTGATTTTTGACGGGTTTACCTGGTAATGTTTTAAGTTCTTTGTTGTTACTAGCTTCTTACAAAGTTCATCAGGAGAAAACAGTTTTTAAATAATATTTTATATTAGTCATAAAATTGGATGTTAAAAATCTGTAAATAATGAAGTTCCGATCAAAAACATAAATCAAAGCATTAATAATGTAAGCTTGAAATGTAAGAGTTAGGCCCGGTTGTTTCAAGTTCGATCAAAGTAAGCGGTCGAATAAAGCATAGATTTTTACGAAAATGGATCGTCTGATTGGTGGAGAACGTAAAAATCTATGCTTTAAAAGAACACTTACTTTAATCCAACTTGAAACAACCGGCCCTTACCAGGATCAAAAGGTGAAAAGTGAGAGTATATGAACAGGCGAAGGTTTCAAGAATGCTAGAAAACTTCCGTAACAAATTTGTCTGGGGGACCTAACCTAACAAATACCACCAAACACACTATGCGCGTTACATGTCAATCTCGGACATCCGCATCATGCCGCCCCTGCATAGAACACGAGTGTGTATCTCTGGTTTGTGTACCTACGCAGATTTTTTACGCGCTTTTTTAAAAGCAGTTTCGTTTCGCTCGGTTGGATTTTACCCGTGGAGCGTCTTCTGAAAACATTGTTTTACATATTATGTAAAACCTGAAAAGTATGGAAGTTTTTTAAGGGTTTGAATTAAGTAAGTACTTTTGCTGTATAACATATATTTATCGACAAAATTCTTTACCAAATTTCTAACCATGATACAAAAATATTTTTTACTCGTACAAAACTCATTTATTTCATCAAAATACTCATCAAAACAAAACAAATATACATTTCAAAATACTCGGGTTTCCCAAATGTAAAGAAACACCTAAAATCTTATTCCATTTTTACTCCCTTTCTTTTAACTCGTGGCGTCTGATTGCTTGCTTGTCTGACGAAAAAACTTTGGATCGATTTTTAACCCTTTTCCCGTGATCCAATCGAGCTGAAACTTTGCAAGCAGACTCGTGGCGACGACCAAGAAGAACTATCAAATTTTCGTTAAAATAAATTAATAATTATAGTATAATTTTGGATTTTTCAAATTTTTAATGGTTTTTTCATACAACTGTGTAAGTAGTACGAAAATACTCCGACGCATCTGGCAGACACGAAACCCGAAAATGAGAAAGGGAGTATTGTAAAAACTCGGTTTTTATGGGTTAGTTTTTTACTAATTTACATATTAAATAACTGCTGAATTTAAGAAAAACTTTATTACCATTTTCCTTTTCTGAAATGAATTTTCATGTTCGGTAATAATTTAATTCATCGCCTTAAATCAACCATGCAGTGGATGAGATTTTCAACTCAAAACAATCTCTAAAGTATCTACGGATATTGCTGTCATGAGATTATTTGATTCCACCGAGAAGACCAACCAAGAGATGGAGGGATGGCTGGATCTCATCATTCGAAGAGGCGTAGTTTTCTGTACCACAGATCTAACAAAAGAAGAAGAAGAGATTATTTGGAGACCACTCTCGGCTTTCGTAATCTCCGTGTACACACCATGTCTCATAGATTCGTCGTCTAGCGCCTCACTTCATGCATATTGTACAACAAATGTGAGTCCATTGATTATCGATATTCCATTGGGTAAATTTAAATCTGCCCAACAGAAAACTTAAAACGGAATAAACTTTTGTATTTATATGCTATCTGTTTGTTTTTAGATCAAATATTTTTAGGAATCTATGGTTTCAGACGACATTTGTACGTGTATTAAATCTTGATCAGATTGAAGGCTTGAGTTTGAGATATTGTCTATTTATTTGTGGTAGTCTCCAGTTCCATCAGATTGAAGGCTTGAGTTTGAGATATTGTCTATTTATTTGTGTTAATCTCCAGTTCCATCAGATTGAAGGCTTGAGTTTGAGATATTGTCTATTTATTTGTGGTAGTCTCCAGTTCCATCAGATTGAAGGCTTGAGCTTGAGATATTGTCTATTTATTTGTGTTAGTCTCCAGTTCAAAATCTCAAAACGTTACATGGTACTGAGATGTATCTCAACTAGATCTCTCAGATTTGTCTCATCCGTGGATACGATACGACCTTAATGAATGAAAGGAAAAAATTAACCACAAAAAGAGTTGAAAGTCAAAATACATCTGGGCCACGAATAAAAGTCACAACTTAAAACCAATTATTAGTTTTCTTAACTTTCCTTCTGCTTTTTTTGGCTATTTGAACATTATTAAAAATTCCCACAAGTCTACTAATTTTTGGGAGAGTGCTTCCAGTTTCGCCATCACTACTGGAAGAATAATCCAGCTCCTTCGACTCGTTCTTCGCCTTTAATTTAAGTTCCATATGTTCTTGGAGGTCCTTAATGGCTCGTTCATCGATGCTTGGAAAACTTTCTCTCTTTCTTCGATCCAATAGTTTTTCTCTTTTTTCAAATAATTTGTTGCCTAAAGCAATTGATGCGCAAGATTTGTCCAAAAACGATTTACCTTCGAAAATCGGCGTATTCTTTCGCGCTGTGTCGATCCTTGACGGGATGCCATCAGTGTCAGTTTTTGCATGATAACCATCGCATCCACGGTTTATCACTTTGGATATTAGTAATAATGGGTTCTGCGAAGTGTTTGAATCGACGTCGTTTGAGTTTTTAAAATTTGGAGTCTCTAAAACTTTATACGAACTAAGACGTTCTAGATCCTTAGATCTGTTTGATTTGATTTCGTGCAGGATATTTGAAACGGTTTCTTCTTTATTATTATTACTATCCTGTTCGGGAAATTTCAAATTTTGCTTTTTTATTTTTAAATCGTTTAGTTTTCTGACAGATCTTTGTAAAAGTTTATTCGTGTAATTCGCACTATGTAAATTTCCATCGTAGTTATTAACACTTAAAACATAATAATCCGTAGTACCAGATTTTCTAACGTCCACGTTCTGAAAACTAATTTCTTTACCACTTTCGATTTGTTTTTTGTATTCGCTGTTGACTACCCGGTCTTCCCAAGTTTGGTCCCTCTGTCCTATAGCGGGCAGCGGGTTGAACGGGGAGAGATTGTCTTTGTGATTCGGTTCGGTCTCCAACATTTTTAAAATGTCACTTTGTGTTTTAGGGTGAAACTTTTGTTGGTGTCTCGGTCTCGAAGTGATTCTTGTCAGCTGCGGTAGTGGAGTGACTGCGGCTCCACTCACGTCACTTCTCGGTGCAGCGTCGTCAGGTTCCTCCGGAAGCATCTGCCGCGCGGTCCCATGTTGCGCGCTCAATCCACCCTGATCCTGAATCGCGTACATTCATTTCGCCAATCATAATTATTTGTATCACTTCGAACCGTCTGGAGCTTTAAAATGTTTTAATTTGCGGTTTCACTTATTATTAATATCATCGAGTCAAATATTTATCTATATTTACATTTTTACTGGTGAATTTCTTTTTTTTAATATTACGCTCATTTTAATTTGGAATAAAATAAAAATATCTTGAACCAACACTTCTTCAGCGAATTATTCAAAATATATTTTACACATTTTCAAAGAGCTGACACCCGCCGTACCGTTGGGAATTCAAATGTCAACTGACCAGTACCAGCGCCAGGCTATTCTTCGATGGCGCAGTAAATAAGTTCAATAGAAGTTAAGGAAAAATTACAACGCAAAAGGCAACCGTCAATTTAAACGAGACACTTTCATATGGATTAATAAAATATTACATTTTTGCTCGGGGCACGCAATACTTATGCCTCGATCAAACAATAATAAAGGGCTACTTTCCTGGGGAGGGTAATCGGGGTGGCACCCCGTCGGCGTGGGCGACGCACGAAAGTACTCGGAAAAGCGGACTAGTCAGCCTTGATGATGTCAACTTCCAATACAATGAAATTTATGAAGACATAACACATGTATTAGAAATTTGGGGGTTAGTTATAAGAACACAAAGAACAGCTATTGTTGATTAAATGTTATTCCCAAATTGAAAGAAAACATTGGGATTCCATGCTATAATAATAATACCATTTAAAACCGGTCCTACGTAGGAAAACATCTCAGATCTCACGAGACATCGTATTATACTATTTTTAATAGTATTTAGATGTCTAGGGAGATGATAAATATAATTGATAACACTTAATGCAGTTAAATTATTAATATTTGTTTTTGAAGTGGTACGAATGTAACTATTGGTTTGTAATATGTTAATGTTTGTAAATAAGAGATACATATCTTCGAATCAAATGTCTTATGATGATTCGAAGAATTTATCGCCCCAACATCGCAGAGATATAACGCGACGAATCAAAAATCGTGTGCATTTTCAAAAAAAGTGCCTATCCACTTCCAGGTTTTAACAATTTCAGACCTAAAATGGTCTCGTATACAAAAGTTTCGAAAGTAAACAACTTTGACAGCCGCATTTACCTAATAAATGTCGAATGAATGAATGTTTTTTTTCCTAATATGTAGGTACAATCGTAATCCAATACACAGTTCTAATGTTCAATTCGATAACCAATCATTCGTCAGATTTTGACTTGAGCATCTTTATAAATGGTATTTGATTCAAGATGGTCGGCAATACATTATTTATATTACTGGAATACTAATTTCAAGTACCTACTTTGAATACTTTTTTGGACGCGCGCATATTTCGTGGTCTCGCATTCCCGCTACACGCTGATTTTCGCTACACACATTCCCGCTACAATGCGCAACTTCCGTCACAATAAAAAAATTCCCTTAATGCGCCAAAAGATGACAACTTCAATAAGCGCTGAAAATGACGATGCCTGATTTTTACGGTTTTTTCTTAAATATCAGATGAACATTTTGATGACATTTTTATTCATTATAAATTATTCTAAAATTTGTAACAGAAATATTCCAACGGACAGGTCGCGTGATGGATAAGAGGGTAAATATCACTCTCTAAATGGGGGCTAATGTGAGACAGTGAATAATTGACGACAAAGGCAATCGATTTAATGAAATAACATAGGGTGGTTATCAATGAAATCTTTCGTTGTATAATTTTTGTGAGGTCAATAGCAATATCCGAGTCTTTTGGCATAATTATGCCTTACTGGAATTACATAACTATAATTACTAGCAGAAAGCAATCGTTTACAATTGACTGCTGCTCGGCCATGAAAGACATTTCTGTAAAAAAAAATCATGTTGAAAATATAATTCAATATTATCAAAAAAGGAAAATGATTTACCACAGCACAACTTAACCTAACCAATGAAAGCAACCAAATACCCAACTAGACATACATATTTTACCGATTACATGCACGTACACGTGCGACCTGGCGAAAGGTTTTTCTTCTCACTCTTACCTGTCTAAAAGTATAATAATTATAAATGTTTAAAATAATGTTTTATAAAGTTAGGTAAGCCTTAAACAAATGTATTTTTTTTTAGATTTCTCGAACGAAAAAATAAAAATTAGTGACTGAACTAGGATTTGAAACCATGCATATCAGATCTACGCTGTAACAACAGATGACCAGGCCACCGGGCAAACAGATTACTCCATTTCTATATCTGAAGTTTGATCAGTAACAATAGTAATAGTTAAACAAAAAGCATAGGTATTTGCGTTTTCAACCAAACAACTGGTTTTTGCTAAAATCTGTCCGTTTTTTCCTAAATATTTCTCTCATTACTACTACTACCTACTGATCAAACAACCAACCTTGAGACCAAACAACTATAGATCGTAAGGTAAAATGCATTTAAACCTCATCTTATTAGGCTTGCAGTAGGTACGATAAGTTCTACAAACTTTTGAAACATTAAATTCTTTCTCGCAAACTCGTTCAGCGTATCTTTTCAGTTTAAAAAAAAATAGGACACAAATTGTTGACACAATAAACACCCTATGCATACATACATAACGTAGGAACGTACATTACGTGCTATAAATGCAAATGACTAGAATATTGTATCCATTGTCCAATAAAATCAATATTCCGTATTCCCGCAAACGGACTATACGCAGCGATGATAGATAGGCAGGTACCTACATTATGTAATAGAATAATACAATGAATATTCTTCGAAATGGTTTAAAAATATCGATCCAAAGCTGATTTGAGAGTTTTAACATCAAAATATTTAAAAAAGAAAAAAATGTAAATTTTGAAAAATCATTAGGCTTATTCCGGGTTACTCTTTAGCGATGTAAATTGTTAATGCATTTACTAACAAACAGATTGATTAAATCGTATTAAGGATTAAAATTCAAATAAAAAACCTATCACAAACATGTGAAAAATATGATACTAACCCACATACTACCAAGGGCGGATCCAGCTTTGGCGCCAGGGGGGGGTCACATAGTCGTGGTCAAGTCACAAGAAGTTATTATTTAATATTGATAATAATAAATACTTACAAGTAAAACGAAGGTATTTTATTAATAAATGTAAGTATCTACTGTACTTAAAAATACCTACCTATATTTAAATAAAAAAATTCATTTTTCTTTTACGTTTTGAAGTTTTGTAAATTTTACGTTTTTATAGAGTTAAACCGTTTGCCTAAAATAATAAAAAAAAATCATATTTAAAAGATATTTTAGTATTGAAATTAATGAAACAAACCACAAGAAAATAAAATAAACAAAATATAGATTATAATCAATGACAAAAACTAAAAATAAACTTATTTTTGTGTCCAAAATTTGGCATTTCTGCTCGAGATTGCTGGTTCTGGTTCTAATAAAGCCATCCCTAGAAGTAACGTCAGTTACACTTTGTGAGGCGTCTGTTATATTCTCTAGGACCCGAAGTGCAACCATCTAAGGCCGAGAATAAATGACGAAGGGGTAACTCATTGACATGAAGCATACAAACACACCATTGTAACGGTCTCTGCAAATACTCCTCTAAATATTGTATCACGCCA
>JADDOH010014354.1:0-18957 GCA_016648135.1 Agrypnia vestita | reverse complement strand
TCGGCGATTCTTCCGTCTCTGTCTGGGGTGTCGAACCCGAGACCATTCTTCTTAATCGTGCGCCACCTTTATATATCGTTATAATCTCAAAACGGAAAGAGGATGACATGACTTACCCATCTGCCGCCGATTATATCCATTCCAGTGCATCGTAGTTTCACTTTATGGACCTCACTTTATACCTAAGGATTGCGAACACTTGCCTTGCACGCGCATACGATTCACAGGCCCCTAATTAACTATAGTTCGCGACCTAACCTTTGATCCTGCCATCACGCGTTTTTAAGTTTCCGTAGCTGGGGCTTAGTATCAAGCCTCTGTAACTATACGGTGTATATACTCTAACCAAACCGAAACTAGACATTATTTCCCTTTCTTTGAATTTATATTCCTCGGGATACCGGAATTAGACTCTAGCTCGACAATTGTAAGTATTCATATATCTTAATAATACAGTAACATAGTCCTTACGCATCCGTACTTACCCGGGTCATCGAGACTAGACTCCAATTCTAATGATCATACTCTAATGATTATACGCACCGATATTTTTCATAAAACCCGTTACCCGTTATTTTCCGATGTTACAAATTCTTATATTTATCCGAAATACCGGGATTAAGCTTTGAATCTAGGATTCCATCCATTTATAAGTTTTAACAAACCCATGAAGCAACCACTTGTCCACTTGTTGTTGTTAAAGAATTGATTGCTTCTATAATAAAACCCCACTAGTCTACATCTTTATAAGGTCAATACGAATTACCTTTAGGGTCCGCCGATTTAGTTTTATTCTTAATATTATTATTATTATTATTATTATTATTATTATTATTATTAATTAATTACACGGCTTAATAGCCTTTTACAACAGGTTTATACATAATTAAAATACAACAAACGATTAAATGTAAAAGAAAAATAAAGGGTATAAATGTAAAAAGGAATATATACATAGTTTAAAAATAATGAGGTTAGACATGTATGTAAAAAAGGTATATATGCAAAAAAGTGTAAAGTAGCAGGTTTATACATAATTAAAATACAACAAACGATTAAATGTAAAAGAAAAATAAAGGGTATAAATGTAAAAAGTATATATATACATAGTTTAAACATAATGTGGTTAGAAATATATGTAAAAAAGTATATATGCAAAAAGTGTAAAGTAGCAGGTTTATACATAATTAAAATACAACAAACGATTAAATGTAAAAGAAAAATAAAGGGTATAAATGTAAAAAAGTATATATACATAGTTTAAACATAATGAGGTTAGACATATATGTAAAAAAAAGTATATATGCAAAAAAGTGTAAAGTAGTGATCTCAGAAATTTTTACTCACCGATAATATAGCAATATTAAATTTGAATAGCCAGCTATATATATAAAAAAATTTAAGACATTATATAAAAATTTAATATTTTGAAAAGAAATGATCATATAATGATTTTTAAATTTTGAGAGAGATAGATTTAAAATGTCGACATATGTAGGTAGTTCATTGCCAAGTTTGTGCATTGATAATAAAATTATATTATTCTTAATATAATTTTATTATCATCTCGAATATTTGATATCCACTCTCCGGCAAATTTTAATATAGTTTAAATCATCTTAATATAATTTATCATTTTAATATAGTTTAGGAATAACGGGATTCTGTAATTTCTACAAGTATAAACAACCCCAATCTTACCAAATCCATTTTATGTAGTGAAAGACGCGGGACTTATATTCTTCCTAAAATGTAAAATGAACCCGGTCTAGATGAAACATCCTTATTTAGTTTCAGGACAACGAGGTGTACGCGTTCCACGAGGAATATGATATAACCCGATCTAAACGAAGGTAATTTTATATAATTTTAGGACAGCGGAACTTACAAATTTCATAAAGTATATCGTGAAGCCAATCTAGGCGGAGACACTACGTATATTTTAAACAGAGTAAGAGTTTAAATTTTATCATCAAGCCTAAGACACCGCAAGAATGTCCTAGGCATAGTAAACAAAATAGCGGTCAAAGCTGTAGTGTTTCTATGTTCACACGTTTTAGCTCAAAACGAATACTATAATTTTCACATTTATAATACAAGACGCGAATTTCTAAACGAATCATTTTAAAATAGTTCTGATTGAAATCTACATGTTTCATATTTATTAAATGAAGGCGCGAATTCTAAACGAAACACTAACATTGTTTAAAACGGGACCCTATATTTATATATGCTTAAAATGAAACGCGAATTCCCGAACGATAGCATTTTATATAACTAAATGTAACGAAATCTTATATAGTTTATAAATAAGGAGACCCGGCCCCAGGCGGTTTATATATATTTTCAATATAACGAGGCCCTACAACATCTTTATAAGTATAATACAACCCCGGTCTATCGAAACAATGTACTAGAAGTTTTTATATGTTTGAATACATGATATACGTTTTTTTTTATACGCGTTTTTATACGCGAGATTTACGTTTTCGTATAATACAAAGTAACCCAAATTATACAACCGCGAAGTTTACATCACTCCTAAAGTATAACCAGAACTAATTGAAACATTTTTTCATAGTTTAAGTCCGCGAGGCAAATATCTTTCATAAAATATAAAATACCCGAATCAAATTAAACATATTTTTACCTTATAGGCTTTCCCCAACGCGCGTAATAATCCCGGCCACATGAAACGTTTTTATATGTTTTAATAGCGCGGGACCTATGTTTTCCTATATAATATAAGATAACCCGGGCCGAACGGAAGCAATTTTATATACTTTATAAAATAGTGAAACTTGTACTTCTGTAAAACCGTAAATAAACCCCGACCCCCACGAGATTATTTTATATAATTTTTTTAGAATAATGAAATTTCATACGTCTGTAAAATTGTAAATAAGTCCCGATTCTCACGAGATTATTTTACATAATTTTCTAGAATAATGGAATTTATGCATCTGTGAAATTGTAAATAAACCCCGATTCTCACGAGATTATTTTATATAATTTTCTAGAATAATGGAATTTATACATCTGTGAAATTGTAAATAAACCCCGATTCTCACGAGATTATTTTATATAATTTTCTAGAATAATGGAATTTATACATCTGTGAAATTGTAAATAAACCCCGATTCTCACGGAATTACTCTATATACTTTTAAACGAAATGAAAATCTAGATTATTATGGGCTGGACCTGATACCCCGCGAGATCAGCTATATATTTTTCACTAGACGTATTTTTAATCCCAGAATTTATTCGCTATAATTTTAACGGACTCTTACTATTAAACATAAACAAAAAAATTATTAAAATAAACTAAATATTCTTTCGATAACTAAAATAAACCCGGTCTAATCGAAACATTTCATATAACGAAATATTATATGCCTTACAAATGTAAAAATTAAAATGAGACCTCGCGTATTTAGCAAAGATAGGTATTTTATAAGACTTATTTAAAATCGAATCTGTTAGTAACAACCCTTTATCTTTTTACAACTTCCCGCGTGTTTAGCATAAAATAGGTATCTTTATAACGCACAGCTAGTTTCCAGAGATCCGCCAATACTATACTTAGTAAAACGAGAATTTAACTAAATTTGAACTCTACCGTTTCCTGAAATTCTGCGAATATTATTCTGTGAACCTAGTAAGACGACAAAAATAATTAACTTTATAGAACATAGTGATTTCCGAAGTTCCGATATGCCAGATTAATTACCTTTATAAAATAAAATCAATCCCGTACTCTGAGTTAAACCCTTTTAACAGGACCTCGCGTATTTAGCATAAGATAGGTATTTTTACAAGATTTATTAACAATTTCCCGCGTGTTTAGCATAAAATAGGTATCTTTATAACGCACAGCTAGTTTCCGGAGATCTGCAAATATCAGTTCTATATATGCCGGACTAATCAACTTAATAAAGCGCAGTAATTTCCGAAGTTCTAATATGCCAAATTAATTACCCTTTATAAAATAAAATCAAACCCGTACCCCCCTTTTCTTTTAACGTGAGCAACCAACAATGTCGAAGAGTATATTTACCCGTACACAACTTTCACTTGAAATTAAACTATAATTTTCACTATAACCACTGGGACACTCTAAGTCGACGGTAACTTTCACTCAAAAAAACAACCGACGCGGATTTCACGCCCCGTAGACGTTCACACCAACTGCCTGAAATCTGCTGCGTCTTGACATTTTAAAACCCCCCTAGCGGGAAAAGGTCCTAAGTCGTGTGTTTCCAGGATTTTCAATATTCTACTTCCCTTGAAACCTAAATCTTTGTTCCTAAGATTCAATTTGGCAAAAAAAAACCATATCTCCACTCGGATATGTCAGTTGATCCCACCTCCTGTTGCCGTCTCTGTCTCCGTCCCTGTGCCTGTTTTGGGACGGACTCAGTGGCTTCGGACGATTTGAACTCGCTTCACAAGCGCGATAATTAATTTTTAATATTTAATTTCTAAGTTCAGTCCATATTGTCGTTTGATCAACCGTAACTACAATCTATCGGGTACTCCCCTAATCATAGTTGATGTTTCTTCATTATCTACCATTATCATGCCCCGTTCCCTCGTATTTTCACTCGTCTTTATCGGAAATTTAACGATCCTTGGCTGCTATATCATTGTATCAATTTCCCTACACTCAACATGTACACACTGCATACCTAGATAAAACAATCGTTCAAAGGTACTATACCTAATTTTAAATTAATTTTGGGCGATCTTTTCTCGTGGATCATCCAATGAATCCTGTCTTTTGCCCGCGGCTCTCCGCGCACAGGGACGTATTAGTCCCTCCGTTGCGGAATTTAAACATAATTTGTAACCATTTATTATTATTTTTATTGGCAGTAAGATTGATCCACAAAATAACTATGTTACATAGACAGTGAATATTCTCGAACAATATAATACTGGAAGAGTACTATTCGCTATAACACAATAAACTATTAATGTAAGTTAAATTAAATTTTTAAATTCAGTGGAAGATTTTTAAGATCGTTTTGCTTTTAATTTTTTCCCAAAACAAAATAAATAAACAAATAAATAAACACACAGATACACACTCACACAACCCACTATTGGACATGTTTTTATTATTCTTTTATCGATTGTATGTATGTGTTTTCGCGTAATTGGCCCAAAACTCTGTGCATCAATTATTGTCTTTTCTTCAAAGATTGATTAATTATATGGCTGTAAGAAACCCAATAAATGAAAACAAATAAAACAAATAAGTAAATAAACCTCCAGTGCCGCAGGCAAGGCGTCGGATTAATTCAGTGCTCATTCATTGCCAAGGCACTGGACGCCTCCGCTGATAACTATATACCGCTCACCATGTTCTTAGAGGTGTGTTGAAAGATTGCTAGTATCTGTCGAATCGGTCTCAAGTAGTTGTCTGTATTTGTACGTTTATCATTATTACATGCTCTTGCTATATCCGTTCCACTTCACATTATTGTTCCTCCCGTCTTCGAATTTCTATCACACTATGTTCTCCTATGTTTTTGGTACTTATATGCTTGCTTCTTCGCGTTATATTACATTTACTCCCAATTATATTTGTTTCATTTACCCATCCATCTATAAGATCCCCCATACGCTTTATCCTTTTATTACATGTGTATATGGGCCGCAAATTCATATTATTTTATTTACAATATTCTTATCTGGATACACTTGTTCAATTATGTTTTGTGGTTATTACTACCAAACCCGGCGAAATCTGAGCTAGAATAGCCAATCGTATACACGTTACCCGTCCTGTTGAAACTACGCTAACGTCGGACAGGTTTGTAGTGATTACATAGTTAATATATTGTATCTATATTCGAGTATATTATTTTCTTGTCGTGCCATTAATATGCTTACACGTTATCGTTATCTCTTTCCTAACCGTATATACCGTCATTGCACAATTACCTATCTGTTGTAAAAGCCTGAAGAGCGTTAGTCTACAGATAAATATAATAGAATTATAGTTAACTTTTCTACCCGCCTACGTTATTCGACTCCCGCGAAACGAAAATGAATCATTATTCGCTCCTCGATAGAGCGTCAGTCTACAGATAAATATAATGGAATTATAGTTAAATTTCCTATCTGCCTACGTTATCCGACTCCCGCGAAACGAAAATGAATCACTATTCGCTTCTCGACAGAGCGTTAGTCTACAGATAAATATAATGGAATTATAGTTAACTTTCCTATCTGCCTACGTTATCCGATTCCCGCGAAACGAAAATAAATCATTATCCGCTCAGTTAAGGTCACCCCTCTGGTACAACGTATACGTTTAATCCGTGCTTCACGGCCAATTCCTATAAAAAATTTTATGGGGCGTTTTCCTCTCGCGATCCCCCGATTAGGACCTGCCTTTCTTAGTTTTGCTCAATATTCTGCCTCTCTGTTGCCCGGGAATCCACTCGAGATCACGATTAATGACATTTAAACGGTTTCAAAAACCGAGCAAAAAAGTCCATAATTCAGAAACCTCGTGGAACTGTCAATATCATCGTCACCTTAGAGTAGACGTTAATCGGTTTTTTAACGGCTTAAACTGCAATAACCGCGACCTAAATCTCTGAAAACCATGTTCAGCTTTTTTATGGGAAGCACATGCGGACCGCTCGGACCGCATCGATCGTCAACCATTTGTACCAAACACGGCTTTACCACAAGATTAATATGATTTATAAAAATTGATTAGTAGCTGCCCGTAACCTATATCCGATCAATCGCTACTAACTCCCTCCCAATACTCCGCCAGGTGGGCTTAGCTCAATTTTTCCCGCGTAGCATTTAAATCATCTTAGAGTTCAAAATAAAAATAATAAAATAAAATAAAAAATCTATAGAAACAGGTGATTCATCACAACCTTAATCACTAGAGTGAAACGAATAGCAGACAAAGAACATTTGAAGAACGAATTTAACACACTAAAAACGCCCTGCTTTTAAAAGGACTGACAAAACAAACATTTGACAGAGTCCTGAGACAGAACGGTAAAAAATGCAAAAATGAACCATCAGAACCCCCCCAAAGCCACGGTACACTTACTGTAAATCGAAGGATCTTCAGAAAAAATCAGTAAATATTTTAAAAGACACAACATTACAACAACATTCAAAACAAATAATAAGATTGCTTCTCTACTGAGAAACGCAAAAGATATCGTCCCTCTGGAATCCCAAGGAATATAGGAGATACAGTAGCCGGCAAACATCTTGAAATTCTACGGCGTAGTGGGGGGAAGTTTGCACATCTACCTAAATTTCGTCTTCTGCGCATTCCCCCACTACGCCAAAGAATTTCAAGAAGTTTGCCGGCAACTGTACCATGCGGCACCTGCGATAATAGTTACTTTGGACGAACCAACCGGAAGACATCCGCCAGAATAGCTGAACATGCTGTGGACGTAAAAAACAAAAAGTTCACGTCATCCAAACACAGAATGCTACTCGTATAACAGAAGGCCAATTTTGGAGCATCTACGGTTGCAACTCTAAATAATGATATGGCAAAGATTATCTGTTTGCATCTTATTAATTACACCTACATGTTTCGGAGAAACTTTTCCATCGTCAGGGTGTTTTATAAATGCCAAAATATCATATCAAAAAATCATGATATTTTGACATTTATAAAACACCACGGAAAGGTTTTTCCGAAACATGTAGGTGAAATGAATAAATAATAAAATCAATATTTTTAAAATGTTAATCTACAAACTTGCTCAATCAATTGAAAAAAAAGAGAAAATTTTCTCTGATTCTACACTGGTTGTCTGAAATGCATGTTAATTAAATGCTCATACTAAATATTTCCCTATAAATTTTGGAGGGTATTCAGAGATTTTTAAGATCATTTCATTAAAAAATATAAAAAAGACTTTTTAAACTTAACTAACTTAATTAGAAATGTATTAACCGAAAATCGGTAATCCACGCTGTAGCTCTAATATTACCATATTTATAGGCATTAGCAGTGAAGTGTAATAAAATGTCCGCACATTTAAGGCGTCTCTTATATGGGACAATGGCGCAGTTATCTATTACGCAAATTGAATTCCGAAATTCCCATTCCGTCCTGATATGATCAGGACATGTTCTGCAATCTTGGGATTGGACGGAATGACATTAAAGTCGGGGTTATTAGATGAGCAGCGAGAATGTAATATGGAGAAAAATCCCATTATCAAAATTGTATCGCGATAAACCGGGACAGGGGCTGGAAAGTAATAACAAACAAACGTTAAAGTAACATATGCAATCATAAATCGGGCTTTTTGCTTTTCTCTATGGAACTAGCGCCCGTTACGCGGACCAGCAGCGCGCCTCCCTGGGCGCAACGCTTCAAACACAAGGGATTTGTATATATATTTTTTATATATTTAATGTATACGCATGCTTAGTGTAAATACTCAATACACATCAATTTTTACTCCTTTTATATTAACTCGTGGCGTCTGCATGCTTGCTTGCCGGCTTGCCGTCGAAAAAACGTTGGATCGATTTTTGACCCTTTTCCCGTGATCCAATCGAGCTGAAACTTTGCAGGCAGACTCGCGGCGACTATCAAGAATATCTATCAAATTTTCGTTTAAAAATAATAATAATTATAGTATAATTTTGGATTTTTAGAAATTTTATTGGTTTTTTCAAATTGGAATCATTAGAAAAGTTTGATTACTAGCAACGGCCACTCGATAAAGTCGCGGAATATTTTCTTAATTTGAATTACTCCGTCGGTATACATAATAGGTACTTCACTACGAATTTCGAAAATCTAAATTGATTGACAAATGTTTTTAGAATTTAATCTTCAAAGCATGAAGTGTTTTATCAATGCTCAAAACATCTAAAATATATTAAATTACTCTAAGTTTAGTGTTATGTTATATGTTTTCATTCGTCTTTAATTGTTGTTATATTTTACAAAGAAAGGAAGTATAATAAAAACTTGGTTTTTATGGGTTACTTTTTTATACTACTTATGTCGTCTTCATTTTTTTTAGATACGTGTACCAATATATGGTCTACCTATCCTTCTGATATACATTTAATATTCTCAGTGTATCCACAACGGCGAGATGAGGAGTATGAGGACCAATATACACAAACGTGCACGGCACGTCGCGATGGCGGAACAAAATAAGGAATCAAGATAGGAGTCCAGAGATGAGGAGTATGAGGACCAATATACACAAACGTGCGCGACTAGTTGCGATGGCGGAAAAAAATAAGGAATCAAGATAGGAGTCCAGAGAGAAAAGTGCGAGGACTTGCCTCCAACTTCCTTCTCGTCTTGACATCCTCGGCTGGTTCGGCGGAGGAACGTCTCCAATCTTGCGTCTAGTTTTAAAAGTAACTTCCAGTCGATCAAAATTATGATTTGCTCCGCACGCATTGCTTTAAAATTGCAATGCGTGTCGGCAATCTGTGTCGTGCTCGTTAGTAGGAAATCCTGCATTTTAGGTATGTGAAGATTTGTATAAAAACAAAATATATTGGAAATTGACTGGAAAGTAAAACTGGGAAGACTTCGGTGGCTGGGTCATGTGGAGAGAATGTCCGAGCATCAAGCACCAAAGTCCCTGCTGAACTCAAGGCCAACAGGGCGAAGGAGCTTAGGAAGGCCAAAAATAAGATGGAGTGACGTCCTCAAAGATATCTCTGCCTTAGAGCTACGAAACTGGAGAGAGCTGGCACTAGACCGAGATGAGTGGAGGAAAATTATTGAGGAGGCCAAGACCCACCAAGGGTTGTAGTGCCAAGAATGATGATGATGAAATTGAAAATTGAATATGGGCAAGGAAAACAATGCCACGTGCCAACAATCCGGATACCTAATTTTTTTTAACTCCTTTTACCGTTTTAACTTTTTTAGCTGCCCAACATTTTTGAGTTTAGGACCAAAGTTAATTATTAAACGATATCTGAATAACGTTCTTGGGATTCGAAAACAATTTTTTTTGCATATAGTAATAGTGTTTTGAATATTTTTCAAGAGTATTTGTTTTATAAATTGTATACCGAAAATATCAAATACATTTTTTTTTTAAGAGCGAGTAGGTCTTGTAACGAGCTAACGAACCGCACTAGCATTGATATTTTCAATGCGAATTCAAGTATTATTAAGAATGCGATGTTTGGGAGAGTGTTGTTCTAAAAACTGTTGTTTTAAAAACTAGTGCTGTTTTAAAAACTAATTTAAAAATTGTTTACATACTTTGTTTATTTCACTTTTCTCTTGATTTATTGCTTTTATTACTGCTTTCATAATTTGTTTATTTCACTTTTTTCTTGTTTTATTTCTTGTATAATTGGTTAGATTAGCGTTAAGATCTCAAATTACATTGATATATTGAGTCGTTCATAATTGAGCTATTTTGAGTTTCTTTCTTTATTGTAATGTGAACTTGTGAATACTCAAAACAAATAAATTAACATGGAAAATTTAATACATTTCTTACACTATTTTAAATACAAAATAATTGTCAGAATTATGACAAAAAAAAAGATAATTTCGACCAGAATTCCATATTAGGTACATCTTGTTGTTTCAAGATCTCGATGTGCATTTGCGCATATCGAGATTTTGAAACAACAATTGGTCGCGCGCTCGCGGCCCGCTCGTGTAAAGGCGCTGTGGAAAGCGCGGGAACTTAAATAACGGCTTTAATATTATGGGGGGAAAAGTGAAATCCACGACTTTTCACTCAAAACGTACGCCTCCGCTGGGCGGCGCACAGTGATCGAAAATTGGATTCCGAGCGATCGAAATTCGAAAATCGAAAGGCGTATTAAAAATAAAATATTTCATAATGTTCCACTAATATTTTAACTCCCTTTATATTAACGCGTGGCGTCTGCTTGTCTTTTTGTCTGGCGAAAAAACTTTGGATCTATTTTAAACCCCTTTCCGTTCGAGCTGAAACTTTGCAAGCAGACTCGTGGCGACTCTGCGATCAAGAAGATCTATCAAATTTTCGTTAAAAAAATAAATAAATTTATGGATTTTTCAAATTTTGAATGGTTTTTTCATGCAACTTACTAAGTTGTATGAAAATATTTCAACGCGTCTGGTAGACGCGAAGCCTGAAAATAGTATAATTTTGGATTTTTGGAAATTTTTTATTACTACCTTTTGTAGCTTCGCCCGACCGAAGCCCAACGCGTAGGTGGAGCGAAAAAAATGTTCCAACTAGTAAATGAGAAAGGGAGTATAATAAAAACTTGTTTTTTTGGGTGACTTTTTATTATCTGCCATAAACCTTTCCAGTCTAGTCAAGCAGGTTGTGACATATTGTTGCAAGAAAACGCTTACGAATGCTTAATCTTGTGTTTATAAGTTTTAATTTTGATCTTACGGTAAACTTAGGTAACTATTTTTATTTAAAATTTGTTTTATTTATATTGTACAAAGGAATAATTTATTTTTATCATATTGTTTTCAAAATTTTCTATATTCTTTGAGTTTCAAAATTGGGATTGATCTGTATTGATTTTAAATGTTGTGAATTATCGTTATCTTTTTTTTTCTGGAATACAGGTATAAATTCAATTAAAGCGCACTTAGGCGCAGTTTTTTCCAGAATTGATTTCTTTCCAGCCGGCGAATTATCAAGGAAAGAGCTGTTTGCAGTTGAATTGGTTAAATAAACGAGACGTTTTTTAAAGAATGGAAGCTGTTTTAATGGCAATTAATATAAATTAACTTTGTTTAAACCACTTATTTATTGAAAAAAAAAATCAACATGTTTCAATAAATAAGTGGTTTAAACAAAGTTAATTTATATTAATTATAATTATGTTACCACAAAATAAATTTGCTACATTTGAAGAAGATGTTTTAATGGCGTTTATAGAAAGTAGTCATTTTAATCAGCGCGTTCATACGGTGTAAACTTTATTTTCATTAAAGACAATTTTTAATTTTTGTGGATAAATACGTCCCAAGTCCAAATGTAAAAAAAAACAGTTCGTTATAATAGTGATGAGAAAAATTAAGAATAATGTTGATGAATGTTGATAGGAGTTATTTAATTTCCTTAATTTTAATTTCTTATTCGTATGTTCTGATTGTTATTGATTGATTGTATTTTGATTTTTATTTTATATTAAGTTATCTACTTACGTATTACTTAGTTGTGTAATCTCTTTATCATACAAATCTTTAGAATATTTCTTTCATAATAGATAGTTTTAAATTTAATATTATTATACCTACTATACACTGTTATTATCTTTGCTTAAAATTTTATTATATTACTCTCTTTACTACATTAATTTTTTAATTGTTTGCTTATTGTTAGTTTTTTTTTGAAATATTGTCCCACATAAATGCAATAATTATCACATATAAGTAATTTTTTTCCTCTTATATATATTTATGTACTATAAAAAAAAACTAAACTAATTGTTACAAATATATTTGATTTTTACAAAAAGCACTCATACTACATTTATTTCATTTCTTATCCCTTTCAATTGGTTTCCCTTTCAATCAAATATTCAATGGTTATAAAGTACAAAGATGCAGTAAAATAATTTCGTTCATTCCGAAATTCCTCTTCCGACCACTGTGCGGCAGGGTCCGGTCGCGGGAGCCAGCTTTAAGCCGACATTGTTTATATACTTTCAATAATCGAGGGACAAATTAAGTTTCCGCGGAGGCGGCAGCCATGGATATAAAATAAATCAAAACCTCGACACGAAGAAAGATTATAATTCCATTATGAAATTAAAAACTAAACATATTAGTAAGCCAAGGTTACTCCGCTACTGGTTGAAGGTAAGCTATGATGAGAGTTGAAAGTAAATGCATCAAAATTACAAAAAATTCTCATGTCATAGCTACCAGAGATACTTCCTTCCCGGCCTAGGAACCATCAGCAACTTTCGGCGTTCCCTCCGTTACATCGCGTATAATTAATAAGTCGCTTCAAATTTTTTATGCATTTAATACCTTGCCTTGTTTAATATCTGGGCCGAGTCGTCGTAATATAAAGAAGAAGACGCGCCTCTATGATCACAATTTTTTAAGATATACTTTTCTTTAGTCACACTTTTGGTCGCCTCACTATGTTAATCATTCAACGACTGTTGAACGAATTCAAAAAAAATTCTTAAGATTTATTAATTACAAATTAAATATACGCTTGGAAGATATCAATTATGAATATCTCCTTAGTTATTTACAACTATGAAACTTGTCTGCGAGACGTACTGTGACAGACTTATTTATATATTTCTTTATAAGATCATAAATAGCATGATTGATTGCCCCCAGATTGTTCGACTTATATGCCCCATCGAAGTCATCAAGACACAGTGCATTATTCTATTATAGTGGAAATGTCAGAACTAATGCATTAGCAAACTCTGTGATTCCCAGATTACACTCAATAGGGAATGAACATGCAGAGGCGGCTGACATTTTTGCTGATAATATAACTGAGTATAGAACAAAGCTGGTACAATTCTTTACATCTCAACGAAATAGAAATGGATAATAAATTTTTCTGTATTATTATTTTATCTGTCCTATGTTTTTATGTATTAGTATTTTACCCTTTAACTATTATTATTTGTACCTTTTAACTATATTATTATTTTATGTGTCTTATGTTATTTTTTAAATTTATATTCTGTTTATTTGTAAAAGCCCATCAAGGCGTTAAATAAATAAATAAATAAATATATAAATATCTCAATGAGTCTTAATAGTTAGCGCTACCTTCCTCCACAAGTCGATGAATTTTTCTCTTATAGTAGTGCCTCACATTAACTTGTATCGCAAACTGGTAAAATGTCTGCTAATAGTATAATTGGTAACACATCACACTCATCTCCAATACCTTAACCTCTAAAGAACTAAGAAAAAGAAGAAGAAAATGTAACATTAAACTTTTCGTTAAATAAATTCAGATTTAATAGCGTTGGAACTCATCTTCCCACCATAAACATTATATTGAACGTTTAATGCCGAATTCTTCAGATATCGACAATTTTTTAATAATTTCGAATATGCCCTAATTTAAACATTCGTCATAAATTTCTCTTTCTTCTCCATCCTTTCATCGGTCGTTATAAATTTAGCCCCCTAACAGTTCCCGCATTTCCGATACTCCTATATCAGTCTATTTATATTTTTTCTGGCAATTATTCACTTGCCCAAACGTCAGAAGTTGTAAAAACTTCATCTCAGATCACTATTTTGCAACATATAGCGAAGCAAGGCTTCAGAGTTTTTAAATACATTTCTGAACATAACAGATTAGTGTTATAAATAATTCATATATATATATATATATATATATATAAGTTGAATATAACAACGAGCTGTCTAACGAATGTTCTGGACGTAAATGTGAAAATTACATTACCAGTGTTTTGCAGGCCTCGGCAGTAAAATAGAACGCACGTATTAAAAAATGAAATAACTAAAGTGCGGCAGGAGGGACGAGGGTGGAGGGCGGAGAGGGAGGGAAGTAATCAAATAAGAGCAATTTGACGATTGCTTTGCCTTTCCCTAACACCGCAATTTCCCTTTCCCTCCATTAGGGTAGCAGCAGGCTCTGCCGGCGTTCAATCAGATCATCCCTTGAAGCTTATCCAAACCCGTCAAACATTGGCCCTCGACTCGAGACACAAACTCATCGAAACACAATTTAATTTAGGTGGAAGGGAAGTCAATGGGTTATTAGGGGAAGATGTGACTGCAGATATTCAGTACTGCTTAATGAAGAACAAATTTAATTACGTTTTCAAAGTGCGTCTGCTTGAAATGCCGAGTGTGGCTAGGTCTGGCTGCAGGTACAAAGGTTGAGAAACAATGCGTGATGTGATCCCGCTGAAGGCGTTATTTTAAAATTGTAAAAGTATCGATATCATATTTTAAAATAAGGTGTGTTTTCTCCATTTGGAAAGCTGAAACCAATTTATTTTATTCGGGAAATCAAAAATAAAATACAAAAAAATGCTTTATCTATGATATATGATACGACTTTATGATGGAAAGTAAATTGCAATTCTTTGAGATATGTGTGACTAAAGAGAAGTATCTCTTAAAAATTGTGATCAAGCATAAAAATAATAAGTTAAACAACAAAAAATAACATATTTACACGATTCCTCTAAATTAACATAGACTAGCAAGAATCATTTAAAAAGTTAGAGGTAGGTAATAGTGTTGGGATCGATAAAAATATGTGTAATATCATGGGGCATGAGGTTCAATTACTGTAGCGAAACATAACAAAAAACGAAAATACGCAGACTTGAGAAAATCACATAGATATATCGTGACCTCAGCAGGAACCCAACTAGGAAAATATATTATCCACTTTATAATTTAAAAAAGTTTCAGAGATATCAAATTATAACGGCTAGAGCGAGTTGTTGGTTCCCTGGTTTTAGTTATTTTTTATACTTGAAATTATTTAACTATTTCAACTCTAGTTATAAATCAGTGGTTAATTACAGAACTAGACCAAATCTGGTTATGAATCAGTAGTTGATTTCATAACTAGACCATTTCCACTTGTGAATCAGTGGCTATTTATATGACTAGACAAACTTTATTTGTGAACGAGTGTTTATTTGAAACTAGATTTCACAATGTTACCAATACGTGTAATCTTAACCAACTTACCAATAAAACTTTTGATAATGTAATGCAGTTATTATAAGATTAGAAAATGTCGAATTTCATGCTTCGAAGCCAACACTAAACAGGCTAAGCGCCCAGGCGCTCCCTACAATCTAATAATATGAGACAAGTGTATTGCCTTTTATATGATGTGGAGATGGTTATTGTTATTACCTCATCCATTGCAGTTACAGCTGGGGCCAGCTGTCTTTCGCCATCCAGGTGGAGGGACATTCTTTGCTTTTTAATACCAATAAGAAGCACTTTGGTAATCGCAGACCGGGGAGCCATTCCGCACGTGTTGTGGAGTAGCGAAGGGAAAAACTTCATTTCAAAATGAAGACTACAACACACACACGTTCACCAGTTTGAAAACTACAAAGTGTACACTACAATTGTAGTACTACGAAATGAAGTAAATGAAGTGAAGTAATGAAGTAATTGTAGTATTAATGAAGTGAAGTAATGAAATGAAGTAATTGTAGTATTAATGAAGTGAAGTAATGTAATGAAGTAATTGTAGTATTAATGAAGTGAAGTAATGAAATGAAGTAATTGTAGTATTAATGAAGTGAAGTAATGTAATGAAGTAATTGTAGTATTAATGAAGTGAAGTAATGAAATGAAGTAATTGATTTTTTTAATTGACCAAAAATTTCTTCATAGCTCCCAAAATTTTTCAAACCATGGGGGGGGGGGTTGTTACAGATTCCAGAAAATTCTTCATATATCTACATCAACTTTCCAAAAATTTCACGTAAAAAATACACTATTTAAAATGTGTTTCTCATACTTTCGATAACTTTGAAGTGTATGTACTTTGTAGTGTTCACTTTGAAATGAAGTGTACTATTTGAAGTTTATACTTTCAATAACTTTGGTGTTTGTAGTTTGTAGTGTGCACTACACATCAAAATGTGCGAAGTGTGCACTTCAATGTAGTGTAGTACTACATTGTAGTAGTGAGTACAGAGCGGACCCATCACTATTGTGGAGTGAGGCTGACGGGTGCTGCGTAATTTCTCTGTAACTTTTCTCCGTGAGATTTCTTCAATATGTTTTGTTTATCACTATAATATAAAGAGAAAAATGATCGGATGTTTTCGGTGGCGTAAATTATATGTACTTTGTTGTGGAGTGTTCACTTCTTCTACGATCTGTATACTGATTACGTCGGCGGACATTTCAGCGACGTCTCTTAAGGTTGAATCAAAGTCGAGAGTACAGGGCGCCAAATACTTGATAGTTTGTCACTGTCATCTCTATTGAAATTGGGATTTTTGTATATTTCAATGGACTCACTAATTTGGGTACATGACGTGGTTCTGTTGATAAGATTTGTTTTTGACAAGACAAATATAATAAAAAAGCAAATGAGGACACTAATAGAATAAAAAAAAAATGTTTCACTATAACCTTCTATCACTAACTGCCGATAAAACTATTGTAACGAGGCTAAAAAGAATCATGTACTAATTTCAAGTGGCAGTTGTTCAAAATGATCACAATACTAACGAAGATTCCAGAACGGCCTAGCATAATCTATGGCTTACGATAAACATCGAGAAACATTTCCAAAAGTCTGGAAACCGCGAGGAAGTTCTCGAAAACGCGGGAAACGTCTGGGAATTTCGATATCAGCATTAGCGAATATAAATACGGCACACGGAAGTAAGGACAGAAAATGGTGAATGGTACCCATCGCTTACCCACGACCGTTCTAAGAGCGAAAGCTTCCATATCGGCCCTACTCAATCGTCTTCAGGTTGACATTTTTTTCAATTAACAAGCAGGACCGTGCTGCTTCGCACCGGTCGTATAAACCGTTGCGAAGCGGCACGGCTGCTCGAACAAAACCATTTTACGTTTTACGTAAAAAAAAAACATTACGGGAGTAACGACAGTCAGTTGTTTTCGTGCGCGATGACATCGATAAAAGAAGCGAAGGCGGTCGCGAGCTGCGGGCCAGGCTGGTCAAGCGAGCGGTAGCGGCAAGTTGCGAGAGGCCAGTGGTGCCAAGCGAGCGGTAAGTCGACAGCGATATTCTGGAAATTCTTACGTAGCGAAATAAACCGAAGCGAAATTAATAAGCGTGGAAATTGGATGGAATATTCTAGTGAGTAGTGAATAAAGTGTTAAATCGAATATAAAGTGCCTATTAAGGAGTGATAAATTTGCGAAATAGTTTGATTCAATTATATTTAATAGTGATAAGTGACCTTGTACATTTGATTAATATAATTAATTAAATCAATAAACAATAAATCCTGTATGAAATCCCAGCGTTTTAATTACCTCCTGCAGCTACGACACGTGACACTATGTATATTCCATTTAAATTCAGTCATCACAAGTCCCAAATATCCCCAAAAATATCCCAAAAATCTTGAAATTACAAAATACCAAATGCTCAATAGAAAACTGTGACTGCATAATCTAAAAATGACAAAAACTACAAAGTATCTAGGTGTCATTATGAATAGATAATATAATATTTAAATCCATTGGTATTTACAAATTACAAGGTTGTGATTTTTATTTACACACTCATGCGCGTGCGTGGGCACAAACTGCAACGTTGTCAAACGTGTCAGATACGTGAAATGAACGTATTTACAAAATTGAACGTTTCGATAAATCCGTATATATTTAGCCAAACATCTTATTGTAGGAGTGAAACTCAATTGCTTTTGGCATTGTAATACATTATTAATTAACAATAATGTAATATTTGCATAGAATATACGTTTTATAGTGACTGTATATTGACAGAATAAAATATCAACAGAAACACGTCCGCCGCTCACCTTGGTACCGGTCGACTGACAACATTTCTATCCGTATTTTGGAGCACAATCTTACCGTGTGTTTTTTTAAAATCGTAATAACTTGTTTTTAATAAAAATAAACTAACATTTAAATAGTGAGTGAGGATTGAATGTGCGGAATTAAGTAGAATATATTGTTTAAAATCGTCTTTTTATGTGAATAAAAAGCGTTTGAAAATCATAAAAATACGTAAAAATTTCTTGCAAATTTAAAATCTATAACTTTATTATTGAATATTTCTTAATTATCTTAGTATGGATTCTTATAGTATGGAAATATGTTATGAAAAAACGTATTATGCGTACATACATATAAATTATTATTATAAGTTTTTAACGCTTAGGATAGGTACTCAAAACGTTTTTTTGACCACGGCCTGTAGATTAATGCACGTATTTTCTTAATTATTGTAAATAATGCCCAGTTTATCACTTTTATATAAG
>JADDOH010014353.1:0-12640 GCA_016648135.1 Agrypnia vestita | reverse complement strand
AACTACAGAACTAAGATAAGAACCTTTGATATTATTTATTCCTGATGTTTTCTTATGTGTATCAAATGGAATGTTCGTGCTATATAATTTGTCATTGTCTCATGGTCACTATTCATTTCATTACGTGGGTTCAGAGGTCGACGGTAACGGACGCGGAAACAAATTAGTACTGATGTCGGGACGTAACGTCGGGATTATATCTTAATTATCTTTAGGATAGAAGCGAGGTCATCATACGTGCATTCTGCATTTCAAACGTTTTACTAACATCTATAAATACATATTATTGCGTTTTACAAATTGAATATGATCGCGGGAAATAGGCATTCCGTCCGGTTATACAATGTTAACTTCCAACGTAGCATAATGAGATATTATTACCGGTGCTAGACTCTCGAGGTTAGTCACGTGATTGTTGTATAAATGGAATAGTGAAGGGGATTGAAGAATGAGATACACTCGCGATACAGGTAGTTGTATGTAACTGGGATCAAATGGCGGGGTGCGTGTTCTCGGTCCAGGGGATGAACGGGACTGCGGAGACACTCTGGGTGGGTCTAAATAGAATTGCGCAAAGCCTCCACACAGTTAAAATGTGTTCAGTCAAGCAAAGGTGAAGCATTTCGAATCGGACCAGAGCGTCGTGCCTCAAACACAGCCGGAGGGAAGCAGCCCCTACGTTCTTTCACTCCCCTTGGCTCGACGAGCTCGGGCTCTGGTTATGAATGTATGTGAAAGTAATAACTCCGTACTCAGGGACGAGATAGGACGTTCCTCATGAACGAGAAATTATAAGATGCAGGTAGCAGTTCGACAGTCAATACTTATGCTCGGGGCCGCTTTATTGAACGAGATCTGTTAGCAGTTTAACAATCAATTTTTATGATCGGGACCGCATTCAGGCGCGCGATGGCATTACTAACACCATCATTCTCATCAGTCACCACCTTTTCTAACTTGCTGTATACAGAGACCTTCGGGGTTCTCTCTTCCCGGCCAGCGAGAAACATATCAGGAACTACACAATCAACTGTAATAATTATGCTGTTTTACCATCATTTAATATCTCTAGTCAATAAGACTACACCGTGGGATCAATCACATCAACTATATTTGGCGATGCTAACATGGCTCTGACTGACGCGCTCAAGGGAGAGTCTTTTCCAGTAACCCAGTTAGTTCATTCAGCCCTTTAATCAGCAGTAAACATCATAATAATCCGGCTCATGTAGCCGCAACGTGGGATCCTCATCATATACACCAGTCAATTTGACTGCCCCGCGGGACAATATACCAACCTTAATATCAGACGCGGGATTTCTTCCTGATATGTTTGTCGCCGGGAAGCGAGGACTTCGGGGGATTCCAGCAGGAGCAATAGAGTCTCGGCTTGATCTTGGTCTGCAGCTTAGTGTGGGAGGTTATGTCTAAACAGGAGTTAACCACCGGATGCGGCGATGCTCTGGGGCCGCATCCCCCTCCCCCCTACAGGGGGGGGGGGGGCATCTAAAATCCACGTTTGAACAGAAGTGGTTAGACACTTCTTAAATTTCACTTACAAATCTGTATCTTCCATTCCCTTAGAATCTCGGGCTGCGATAATGTCAGACAAAGCTTGCCCTGAGCCTCTGTTGCGCTTAGTTGTTGTGAATATATATATGTTTGTCTTCCCCTACTATGTACTACGAACAGATTGAGCAGATTGGACAACGTGAGACGCGCTATCGGTAGGTTTCTTACTTGTGTTTTGAATATAACGTATGCTATTATATCTTGTAAATCTGTCATAAATGGGTGCCGCATGTGGTTGTGCTGACACTGTTCTAAGTTGCTATTATGAGATGTTGATAATCACTGCGGGCGGAATCTTTAGCGTATGCCGTTAACTTGGCAACGATTGTATTGTTTTATATTACAGTATTTTAACCCCGATGGTATTATAGTTATGGCGGTTCAATGTAAGGGAGTTTTGCTACTAGCGTTTATTCCTAGGCTACGCCGCATATAATTGGCTTTTAGGCCAACTCCGGACGTGGACGATATCGGCTATCTCTCATATAGGCGAAACTGTAGAGTTCTAGAGCGGTTTCTAGAAAGACGAGTACGGATTAGTTACGTGCGTTTGTTATTTCCATAGTTAGGTAAGAATTCGATCTATATTAGTCTAGTCGCGTTAATAAGAGTACGAATCTCACCACATATCAAAAGAATTTTGGATAGCTACGGACACAATGGAGGAGGAATTTTCCTAACCACTAGATAGATCACGACTGGCCAATTTTGAAAATATAAATTCTTAACAAAAAAAAATAAATAAAATATTAGCTTTCATGTAAATATACTTCCGAAGTTCTAAGTTCAACTTAAGTTTTCATCTAGTAGCTTAAAGCATAAAGTGTGTGCTTAAAAGTCCCAAAAGCTGTAATAAAGCTCAATTCGGTAGCTTAAAGTCTCAAGCTTTGGGCTTTTCGTAAAACTTACATTATTGAACTTTATAGTTAGGTATTTACTTTAGGTCTACAGGTAGGTACGTTACAAAATGAATTATTCGTTATCGATATAAGATACTATAATGATAGTCCAATGCTTTACAATAAATCGCAAACTTGAAAATTGAAAAAAAAATGCAAACTTTGATGTCGCATATCTCCACAACTATTGATATAAGGTCATGAAAGCTTAAACATTTTCGACTCATAATCAAAGCAGAAATATAGTCCTGTGAGGTTTTCAAATATACCAATTTTTCCAAATAACCCTATATATATTTCCAAAGCAATTATCAAAAATATTTTTACAAGTTTTGATTATCAAATTGTATAATATGCAGCATTTTTGTATATAATATTTTTTATTACATTATTTTTTCCCGATGTATTATACGAAGATTTTCTGATTTTTACATTTTTTCAGATTGTTAAGGATTTACAACCATCAACCTCTTGATAAATGGTAAATTGACAAATTTAAAGCATACAGTCGGCACTATCGCTTCATGGCTGGAAAAATAATACGTTATTAACTCTATCAATTCCAACAGTGACCGACTGAGTGAGCAATTCAGTGACATTGTATAATTTGACTAAAGGGTCGTTGATAGATATTGATGAAATAAAAGGTTCATAAACCAGGAAAAGTAATAGATGGCCTCAAGCCGTATTTAGTACCGTTTTGAAAATTGCTGCTATTAATGGACAAATACTACATAATAAAGAAGGTAATGCATTATATTCCTGCTGCTGAGACACGTTTTTAAATATTTAAAATTATATATATTTCGTATTAATTGTAAATATTTTCATTTGTAAAATATTATTATATTTTCTAAAACAAAATTTTTATTTTATTTCTTCTAGAACATTTGAAACATTCTTGTTTATCAAATTTCCATTTTTATTGATTCAGAGGTAAGTTTATAGAAGTCTACAATCACACATGTGGAAGTAAAAACACTTTTTTTAAAGGTCTACCTTTTACTACCTGGGTGGCTAATTCAGTCACTTTTAACCGATTAATTGTTTCAGATGTATGATAAAAGGTAGAACTTTAAAAAAGTATTTTTATTTCCATTTGTAAAATTTTCATTTATTTTGTTTCCCATAGTGACAATTCTTAAAAAAACATTTCGTTTCTTAGAAAGACAAAACTTTTCTCTTGATCATTAAATTTTCAGTTATTTTGTATCCAAAAAATACAAGTATTAAACGTAATATTTTTCTAGAATATTCGAAGTATTACTTGGTCATTAAATAATATTATCATTGTATACATTACCCTCCGTTGAGCTCGTTAGTAACATTTTTCTTAGATAAAATAAAAGATTTTTAGTCCTAAATCATTTCATCACTTTTTTAATGCGATAGTCACAAATAACTTTGTGTGTCTGCCGCTAGAGGAAGCGAGAACTAACTAATTTAATTCATTTTTGATTTTTGGACATATTAAAGAAATGGATTGCTCAAAATAGATAATACATGTTTATGAATTAATAAATTATAAAGTCGATATATTGGCAGAAGGATAATAGGCTGATGTGGTGTAATGTTAACACCTTCCCGGAAAGAGAGGTGATCTGGGTTCGGGTCCCGGTAGCAGCCAAAATATTTTTTCGTTGATTTGATTTTTTTGTATGCCTTTCTAATTCATTAATATGTTTGGTGTTAAATTTTAAAGAACTTTGTTCAGAAAAAATTGCAACTTCACAATAATAATGTATTATTTAATAAAGTATATTTTTTCTTTCACAATTTTTTTTTATTTTTCTATAAAATATTTTGTATGTGACTTTACATGACAAACAGGTATGTTCAATACATTAAAGAATCTCGGTATATGATTTCTGAAACAGAAATTGAATTATAATGAGAATTCCCAGAATTCAAATGATCCAGAATTAATTCGCATCCCTAAACAAATATAATTTTCCTGTACGTACAATAAAGTTGATGTAGGCATGCAGACTACAAATAGGTTCCAAAGGTAATTTTGAGAAGCAAGTGAAATATTAATGAGCTTAGTTGTATGATAATATTTGAGCATGAGAAGAGATGTCAGAAAATTCGACACAATGTTTTCAACATGTAGATTATTGTATAATGGACAGCAAAATAGTGATATTTAATTGCATAATACAACCATTTAATAGAAATTAGAGTAATAATGTATTATAGAGTATACTTTCTTTGATAAAGAAATTAGCATCCCTGTAAAATTATATTTTGTGAAATTTTTTCTACAACGTAAACGAGTCCAGTATTTACAATGATACACCGACGTCAATTCATTCGTTTTTTCTGGCAGAACACACCAGTTAGTTTATTCCGCGACTGTACGTTTCCCCGAGCAAGCGTGGAAACTTGAAGCGCCGCGCCCATTCTTTCGCAAAGCCTTCCAACCGGCGCAGCCATACACAAATACAACTGCACATACTCTCGCACGTATATCATGATACATTAAACATCTAAAGATATACCTTTTATAGGTAAACAAACAATAAGAGATATGAAATTCATGCACAAGTCTAGAGTGCGTGGATTTCAAGGTCAACCCGAAGCGTTAACAGTATCTTAGAAAAAGGTTAAATACATAACCAAAAAAAATCTCTCCAAATATACTGACCGCAAAAGATGGATGGATTTCGTTTGGGTATTTTTTACTATTTTTACTCTCTAGACCCAATATTAATTTTTATTTTTTTTATTTTTTGAACAGTCACTATTTTGAAACATGAAAGAGGGTTCGGTCGGTTAACGAACTTATTCGAGATATTCATCAAGCCAATTATCATAAGAAATTTTTGAGTGAAATCAATAAGACGTAAGGAAATTTTCGATCACATTTTAGATTACTGTGACAGACATAAAATTAAATTGTCCTAGGAACAGCTTTGAGCGAAGAAGAAGATCAATGACTAGAATATGGCGGATGGATGCGTTCCATCTGGTAGAACTACCCTGGAGTTAGCTGTGAAGACGACCCAGGATTGAGAGATCTGATCAAGACCGCTGTTTGATGTAAATTGTATATTGGGCCTAAAACGCCACATCTGTGCGAAAATATCTACCAAAAAAGCATATCTGCATTGCACCTATATATAATTCTGACTTGTATACATCAAACCTTAATAATAAATTAACTGCCTGTATTAAAATCAAACGAAATGAATATTTGTGCTTATTTGCACTATTTTACTTATTTAATGTAAATAAATTAGTTATTTGTTTGTTACAATTGTGAGTAAAACACTAAAACATTCTTAATAGTATCGATAACACTAAGCAATAAAAATTTACAACAAAAATTAAAAACAATAGCACTCAATAACGGTCACAAAATAGATTCAATACTTAAAATATTGAATAAAAGACCTTAACAAACATAATAAAAAAAGTATATTTACAATACTTTGACTAAAGACACATACAATAACTGGCGAAAGATACTCTATGTAGTTACAATATCATACAATATTACCAAAATACTACCAAATAACATTAAACCAACCTTATACATCGACAATTCAGTTGAAAAGCAATTAAAAATAATATTTTGAAAAATGTTAGCTACAGTAGAGTTTATTGACTAGAATGTGGAGATTACGATATGACATATATAAGTTGAATAGGCAGATCTAGATTTAAAGAACATAATATGTTCTTATATATGATCCCTCACTGATAATAACTTTTCGGAATATCCTAACCACATTAAAGAAAATAAACACACATTCAACAGTACAAATATACCATACTACGTAAACAGATATATGGCCTAGGACAAAATATTTTCGAAACATTTGTAATTCATAAAAACCTTAATACAATAAATAACGTCATCAATAATCAAATACAGCCCTTCACATCACCCCTTCTCACAATGTTCCCGCTCCCCACCACCTAGACACCACTTCCACTTCTAATGAATCCACAACACATACATCAGGGCCAGAGAGGTTGCATATACAAGGCAGAATATTCCAGAAAACTACACACAAAACATACATCAGACATCCACTCACACACACACCTCAGTCTCAACTCGTCTGAAGAAGGAAACGTAGGTTTTCGAGACAACATTTTTTCTTTCATTATTATTCAAACGGATTTTCACATATTAATTGCCACCATATTCAATTATTTATTTGTTTGTCTTGAAGTAAACTTCTGGAGAGTAATGGAAGTGGAATCAATATTTTTAAGTACCTACCCACAAAAATTCAGTCCACAAAATTGTTGTCAGTGAACGAGATGATTCTACAGTTCGCGAGCAGATACAGTAGCCAAATAGAAATCAATACATTTATGAAGGAGGAAATTAGGAAGATATTATGTATTATTTAGTCAAAACATAAGTACATCTTACGTTTTATGAGTATCTACTGGCGAAGGGAAAAACTAAATTTCAAAATGAAAACTACAACACACACACGTTCACCAGTTTGAAGAATACAATGTATAATTGTAGTAAAAACTACACGAAGTGAAGTAATTGTAGTACTAATGAAGTGAAGTAACGAAGTAATTGTAGTATTAATGAAGTGTAGTAATAAAATGAAGTAATGAAGTAATTGTAGTATTAATGAAGTGAAGTAATTAAAAAAAAAAAAGGTCAACGGAAAATGCCGATATTTTCTCCTAAGTAAGTAACAAAAAAATAAAAGGTCGCCAACCACATTTCTTCATTAAATCCCAATCCAGAGATTTCTTCATTTATCTACATCAACTTCCCAAAAATTTCATATATAAAATAAACTATTTGAAGTATGTGCTCGTACTTTCGAGAACTTTGAAGTGTGTGTACTTTGTAGTATTCGCTTTGAAATGAAGAGTACTATTTGAATTATGTACTTTCAATAACTTTTAAGTATGTGTAGTTTGTAGTGTGAAGTGTGCACTTCAATGTAATGTAGTACTACATTGTAGTAGTGAGTACAGAGCGGACCCATCACTAGTACCTACGTTTATAAGATAAAGTAAATGTAAATAAAAATATGAGACGTTGTGGTGTACAAATATGTAAATAATCCCCACTTTCACCCATCTAGCTTACCACAGTTCACCTATAACAGTTAGCTAAACAAAACAATGACTACGATATTTTACCTTTGTGTATTTTTATGATGAAAAAAAAATTTAAAAGCCATTAGAAAACATTTTATAAGAGGTATAAAAGCAAAGACTACAATATCCTACCGAGGTGTTTCTAAGATAAATACAGAAAACCTGTTACTCAAGAAAAAAAAATCAGGAATCTGGTACATCCAAATGAAAACAAAGTTTTTAAAAAAAAATTCTACCCAAATTTTCCTTTTATATAAGTGTGTAAATAATTATTTAATTTTAAATGTGGATATTACTGTATTTGCTACCATATAGTGTGCATTGCAGTTTTTGATATTTAGATAATTGGATATTGCTGTCAGTGCGACGTTGTTTCAATCTAAAATCGACATCAACTCTCTCTTTTGTATGAAGCGGCCTTTTTGTCATTTGACACATCCTCGGGGGTTGATTGGTTGACGAGGACGAGGATTGCTGCTTTTGCTTTTTATGTGATTTGAGCTATATTTGTAAATTATTGTAAATTAGTAACACCCGGTGACTAAATTTTTTTTGGATATTGCTGTCTTTGCTTTTATACCCCTCATATAGCGTTTACTATTAAACTAAATAAATAAATAATAAAATGGTGGTCTTAATGTCATGACACGCAACGATAAATTTAATGCTGTCTATGTGCTTTCGTAAGTTGCTTTGTCACAAATATTTTATAGCGCACGGGTAGGTACTGGCCGAACGCGCCCTGCTATGCCACTATTTCTAGCTTACGCCTACATCGATAAACAGATACATATGCATATACGCACGTGTAGTTCTACTTTTACTGGTGATTTCGGAGTATCATGGTTACGATCGAAGAAAGTCCATTGAATTCTTTGGAGGTTGAGATGCTCCGCGATAAGTTGTACACATTTCTATCGGAATCCAATATTCTCACAAAACTTTTTTTACAGTCAGATCTCGATTTAATTTCTAAAGGTATCTAAAAGATTTCACACCAAGCAGATTTTCGTAGCGCCCCTACGTCACGTACCCTTTATTAAAGTGTTCGCACGTTTTTGCTACTTGTTACGTGAAAATTGCACACGTATGAATAACTTTCAAGCGCGAACAGCACAAACGTAAATCTTTAGTTTCAATACATGGTATTCTGTACCGGTAAACATGGATTACAGTACATTTAAATTACAGTACATATAAAGTATGGATTATAGTACAGTCGCACACTGGTCCTCGTAATCCACTCGACGTTGCACTGGCTTCTCATACCTATAGTTTAGGGTTCAATTACAGGTGAGGTCATAATAACATTCTCTGAAGCCATGGTGTTTTTTTTTTTTTTTGCTACATTAAGAGAGCGTCGTGGTACGATGAATCAGCAAAAATTAAAATAAAATAAACAGTTTCCTTGAATACTACGTAGCTACGTAGCCTACTTGTTTCGCTATTAAATTTCTTCAATTTTTTTATAATTTTTCATTTCACATTCTACTTACAAAATCTTTAAAAATCTAGACTGATTAAATTATTGAAAAAAAAACTGAAAAAAATATTGATAAGTACTTTGAATTCTTCTTATAAATGAAAATAACAAATTAGAAGTTTTAGAAAACAAGAAACGCCTGAACATCAAAGAAAATATATTTAATAATCAGATAAATTTAATATATTCCGCGTTGAACACCAAAGAAAATATATTTAATAATCGGATAAATTTAATATATTCCGCGTTTCAGTGTTTACACATCAATTACCCATACCTCCCAGCACAACTATAACCACGTCGTTCAAAAATTAACTAGTTTACCAAAATCAGTAATGGGTAATTAGTATGCGTCCGTCCCGACAAAGATACAGTGATATAGAAACCGGTGTACGCACTGTTACTCCAAGTGGTTTAAACAAAGTTTTAAATTAATTAAAATTATTAATTATATCCAACCACAATGATAACGCTATAGACATCAAAATATAATAAAATGTCTAATTGGAAGCCTTTTGGCAATCAATTATACCAAATTAAAATAATACTTTTGTAAGAATATTAATACGTACGTACGCAGGAGAAACACAAATCACTTGTTTGAAGGTAAAAGTAACATTTTTTTACGTAACTTTTTATTTAAAATGTATTCTAAAGTACACAGAAATGTATTATAAAGCACTATTACGGCTTACATATTTTAAAAAAAAATTAATCGAAAACAGCTAATTTCAATGAAAATTTATCGTCAACAGATATTTTTAAATGTCTTCGTTTATGACTAAATTCTATTAGAAAAAAAGATTTTTTTGTTATAATCGGCCAAACATATATTAAAATTAATTTTTGTATAACAGATTTTTTTAAAATCAAAGATATTCAGAGATATTTAATTTTTAATTTCAACAATACGCAAAATTCCTATGAAACTGACATTTTCAAATTCCTGCCGTTTTTTTTGAGATTTTTAATAAACAGGTATTTTAAAATTGTTTCGTTGAAGATTATATTTTATTAAAGCATTTTTTTATTGCCGACAAAGCAATAATATGAATTTAAAATAATAATTTAACATTAAAAATACCAAATTAAAAACATCATAATTTAAACACGTTGTTTTGCTGATTGAAAAGTTAAAAATATTTGACATAACAAGAAAAACAATAATTATTTCAATGCTTGTTGATCAAGTCACTAACCTTTCTAGTGACTTATTTTGTTTCTAGCTTTGAGACACGTTGCCGGAGACCATCAAGTTAGTATTTTTTTTAAACCGCAAGCTTAGTTTGAAAATATTGCGAATATTAATGTGACGTATGCCTCGTGTACAAACCTACTTTAAAATATATTAATGCTTTACGCATATTAAAAATACCTTGATTAAAAAATATCTTTCAGTAAAATTCAATAAAAAATGCGCATGAAAAAGTTTATTTTTGAAGATGTTTTATTATTTAATTTAATTATATGTACATGGCAAACGCTCTTCAAGTGAGTACTGAAATTTTTAGAAATTCCCATAGGTTCTAGGTAGTATATTATACGAGAGCTACTCCTTACTCCATACCCATGAAGAACTCTTCCAAGAAGATGAAGATAAAGAAAAGAAAAAGGCAAGCTTGTATTCATTTAAATGAATGTTCTTTGTATTCACTACCTTTATTGGTACTTCGATTGATATATAGTGTTAGTACCTTGTTTTGTTAAGTATTTTTCGGTCACTCAGCCATTTCAACCTTGCACTATACACAGGTGTATGGTAGAAACATGTAAACTTATCATCAAAGCAGTGTTGAAGACGCTTGAAGCATTTAAAATGTGGTTATTGATAGAATATTTAATCACATTGTACAAATGAAAATGCAGAGAGGCAAGGAAATCACACTATTTTTGAGGTGTAACACCTTTATGCTCGGTTTGTGGGAGTAATTTCGTGAATGCACAGGAAGTAGGAATGAAAAAATGTTCAATTTCGAATTTATTAATTTTACTCTGCATATTTAACATCGACAATAGGCGTAGCGTCGGGAAGAAATATAACATTATATATATTAAATTTATATCCCCGGATAACTTTGGTTTAAATAAAAAACTGACAAAAATAATGTACAATATATATATTTTATTGATTCTGACAACAAAAAAAATTGGTTTTTAAAGAATATTATCTCAAATGAAGCGATTTAATTATATCTGCTAGGGAAAAATATTTTTATACGACTTTTGGCGTAAGGCTCGCTCATTTTTTTATAATTTTGATATGCAGTGAGCTATCCTGAAATTATTGATACGGCACCTTGTCAAAAACAGAAAAATCAACGCATGACGATGTCCTGATAAAAGGAGAAACTTGTGGCAAAAAAGACATCCTTTCCAGCTAATTGTAAATAGTATCCCAGTACAAAAAAAGATCAAAGCCTCATCTGTGATCCATCATGTCACTGAATTGTTTGGCCTGTGGTGATCAATCAATATATAGCAAAATATTTTTATCTTTGGCTATTGTAGTACACTGAACGGTGATGACAAGGTGAAAAAAAACCAGACCGATTTTATGTAATATTAATAATAATTAAAAGTATGGCTACCACTAAGTACCACAAAAGAAAATTAATTTTGTGCTTAAATTAAATATAATATAAATAAACCAGATACTTAATTTAACTATAATATCCATAGCAGGTATGCTTTTGACACGGTATTGCAAGCCAATAGTTTTGAATGTATGTATCGGTTTTTTAACTTTGGAGCTTGAACATTCAATGTGTTGAGCCTTTTATTCCTTACACATTAGTGAGGGAGTCCATTGAAATATACAAATATCCCAATTTCAATAGAGATTGATAGTTACAAACTATCTAGTATTTGGCGCCCTGTTCTTACGACATTGATTCAACCCTTGACAGACGTCGCAGTAAAGTCCGCCGACGTAACTAGTACATGTTACATACTTTACGCTACACACACATACGAACATCGCGATTAATACATGAAAACCTGAAAGAGACTTTTAATCAATATATATATATATAAAGAAACCCGTGTTTCCATATCCGCCAAGTTTTCTCCACAACCAGCCACAACAACCCACTGGTGGTTATGGTGGTGGATTGCCCTTGGAGTCACATCGAAAATATGCGAGTTTGGTGGGGGTGGCTTTGCGTGGGCGGGACTGGGTGACGAAAATGTGCTTTCAAGCACGTTGTTTTGTTATGGGAATGCCCCAAATGCTTCAGATTGTTTCAAAATAGGCGCGCCGACTGTGTCGGTGAGTCTAAAAGGTTCCGGAAAAATGTGCTCTAGAAAGTTCTGGAAGAAGAAGGTTCTAAAAAAATCTATAAGGTTCTAAACTGAGTAGCTGAATGAGTCAGTGTGTCTAGAAGGTTCCTGTACATTCGATAAATTTCTTGAAAGTTCTAGAAGGAGAATGTTCTAGAAGGTTCGCGAAAGTTCTATGAGGATCCAAAGCTAGTATTCTATAAATCAGTACGACAAATATGCATCAACAAAATATCTCTAATTCCAGATAACAGCCAACCAGAAGTGATTTTTCAGATCTCACATTTGAGATTCTGGACCTTTACATGTTGTTAATACA
>JADDOH010014352.1:0-23011 GCA_016648135.1 Agrypnia vestita | reverse complement strand
AAGAGAGATAGAGAGAGAGAGAGAGAGAGAGAGAGAGAGAGAGAGAGAGAGAGAGAGAGAGAGAGAGTGAGAACGAAATACATGACTGTCAAAATATAAATACGAATCCAACCTGACAATGACAATTTGGCCATAATTTTACATCAGGACGCTACGGGAGAAGAAATTAATAAGTGCATATGAAATAATCTTTTTTTCTATAAGCTTTAAATACAGCATTACTACTTATTTCGTGCAATTTGCGCTTGGCACTTCGGTAATCCGTTTGAAGATCTTTCAGACCAGACCGCCTGAATAAGCTACCGGAGAAAACAATCCCTTTTCTAAGGGGATTGATTTCTCCGGTATTGCAAAAAATGGGACACCGCAAATAAAGGTATTTACTTAGAGAGATATGTGAAAATATACAAGTCTCCTTATTACGACGAATAGCGAACACCGGCGTATATCTTTTTTTTTTTATTTTTTAAAAAAAATAGAGATGTGAACATGGAATACGTGTCACATCAATATTCTTACTATTTTCAAACTAAGCTAAGCGCTTGTACTATGAAAATAGGACTAACTTGCTAGTCTGGAGTGAGGATCGAACCCGCAACCTTTGGATCACGAGGCCAGTGTCCTAACCACAAGACCAACAAGCTACCAATATCTACATCTTTTTTTTTAAATTCTCGTCTATTAAGTGTTGAGATAACAATCTTCAAGATTCCAATATTGCTACATTCGGAGTACGACCGATTTACGTTTATTTCGCAGGAATTAGTCACGCTATATAATTATGCATGATATGTATTTTAATTGTGTGGAGTGTACCTCTCGTACACTTGTAACGCATGTGGCAATATGGGAACTGAAACACTTATAGGTACGTTTATTTTGCTTGTGTGTAAAGAATGTTTTTATTTTACTGTTTACTTATAGAATATACAACATAATATGTCGTCATCAAATTTGATTTTAATTTTTTTTTACTGGTCAAATATCGAACAAATTTTAAATTTGTTAAGATATTAGCAAAAGATTTTGAAAAATTAAAAGCTTAAGATTGATTTTGAAAATGCGTCGTTTGTTGACATTTCATACTTTTGAATTTTTATTTTTAAATAGTAATTAACGTGTTTTTAATAAAAAAAATAAAAAAATATAATAATGGTTGAAGATTCAAAGTATGAATAACAACGTTTTAAAATCATCAAAAAAGTTATTAATGTTGAACATTTCTTAATCATTTTAGTATAGATCATCAGATATCACCATAATGTAATAAGCTTTATACGTGTAAAAATGTATATCCTGCATACATATAATATTTAGTAACTATTGATTATTTCTATGACACTGAAAACGAATTTTTTTCTGTCGATAAATGCTTATATTTTCTTAATTATTATAAATAATGTTTAATTAATTACTTTCATATAAGACTAAAAATTATATCTAAGTTATCGACCTTAAAAATTGTAGTCTAACATGTATGTTCTGATATAAATGAATAATAAAAACCCACATTTTCGACAAAAACGCATTCCAAAAATATGCATTTGCGGTGAATGTCCAGGCTAAATAGTTTTGAATTTCCTATTCTTCCTAAAAAATGTGAATTCCTCCAAAGCACTATAATAATGACCACACCAATAACTAATGAAAATAATATTAATTGTATTTAACTTTATATAATAAATAAATAAATATGTCGTGAACGTATTGGGGAAAGTGACCAAAATAAAAGTCTTTTGAATAAGGTATTTTGGCAATTAAGTTATTTATTTACAACGACTTGGTCAAAATGGCTCAAAATCTCAAAATTTTTGCTTGATTCATTTTTCCAATATGCTCACGATATGCGTGCATGTATTGTTTTTTGCAACTTTGCGGTATTTGTGTACTGAAAGGAAATTAAACGCCCTCACGTATCACACAACTGACGAATAAATAGAACTGAGTTCTTCACGTAGGTTCACCGAAGCGAGGCAGTCAACTGTATGGATAATTACTGCTATGCGAGTATTTCTTAATCGGAAAACAGACAGTAGTATTCACGCAGCGAATACGACATGGAATTGTTATTTCGTTCTATATTATTGACCAGCAGGGATGGGCTAAAATAAACGATTTGGCAACTAAAGGATTATATTTAATTAAAAATTGATTATATACTGGTATATTTTCTAAATAATCTAATGGGAAAGATATGCCTCCGGTCAAGTAATGCTATTTTTTTTCGGTAACCTAAAAAAAACCTAAAAAGATATTTTTTCCCTAGTGCTATGTCAGTTCGTTGACTATCACTTGAGAGTATATCTCCTTAAGGCCTCAGATACACATGCTTATTTAGTGGCACGTGAGCATGCGCAGTATCGACCTTCTCTAGGCCTTGCTCATTAGTGGCATGTGTGTACGCACATTGCTAGTAATGAGCATGCCACTAGCCATACAACCGCCGGTTGATTTATGAGCATGCCACTAAGTGGCATGTGTATCTGTACCTTTACTCTAGCGGCTGAAAACATCTTTTTCACCGTCCTTATCCCTGTCTTATGACGTAGCTAATTTTTTGATGTGAAATATTAAATTCACACCCTCGATTGTCGATAAGTAGTAAAGTATCGTGTTTGTCATAAAGTTGGTTAAGGGAAATAACTGGGTCATCATGCACAGCCTGTCGGTTGTGATACTATCAATCGATTCTCCTCCTAATTCTGCTTCAGAATGGAGTGATTAGCGAAATCACTTCATTATTTAATGACCAACAAATTAGAAAAATTAAATTAATCTTTATTATTTTTTAGTTACCACCTCAATCTGTGTAGCTTGTTGGTCTTGTGGCTAGGACTCTCGCCTCGTGATTCAAAGATCGCGGGCTCGAACCTTACTCCAGACCAGCAAGTTAGTCCTATTTTCATGGCACAAGCGTTTAGCTTAGTTTGAAAATAGTATGAATATTGATGTGACACGTATTCCGTATTCACATCTTTATTAAAAATAAATCTATCAACTTTTTATCAAACCAATTTAATTAAATTATGTTCATTTAATAAATTATGTATAATGTTATTAGCGCATACCCGGCATTTCATAAATGAAATGATCTATTTAATAAAAAAAAATCAATAACTTCCTTTCGAATTATTATCAGAGGATCATCGATTTATTTAAGAAAAATATTTATTTTCATTAATGTGACATCCCTATTTATCAAATTTTTATTGGTCAAGGTGTTGCGCGATTAACTTTTCAGGATGCGAATATTTTAGTCTACAGGTATTCCAGCAGTAACTTTTTCTTAACTTTTAATATTTATTTATCGGGAAAACATTTGTATGAGTATAGGTATACATATATTTCATAGGATCTATAATTTAAAGTGAGGCACATATTGTCAAGGCTTTGTATGTTTTAAAATATAGGAAACGTAGGTAGTCTGCATGTCACACATTTATTAGAATTTTTTTAATATTTTAAATTTAAAATATATTTTAGATGTACCTATAATTCTTTTTTTTTAATTTAAAGACTATCGACAGATCAGAATGACCCTAATGGATAATTATTTAGGACATGGTGATTAGTACAGTTACATTTTACTATATATTTTATAAATATAAAAAGCCAATAGGTAGTACCGATCTTCTATATTACGTGAGCTCTAAGTATCTACCTTTAAAAGAGATTTGCTTGAGTTGAATTATCGACCATAAATATATATGTATATGAGGGTGAATATTTTGCAAGTTTAATCAATATTAAGGTTAATATAAATAATTTAGGAAAATAGCCTTTTGTGATAAAATTATCGTCGTTAAGTTTAATACACATTATATATTGTATTAGTCGTTTAAAATTACATAAAGCTTCATATGTGTATATAACATTTAATATAGCAATTTAAGGTCCTTAATCACATATTTTGTTTTGACTACCGATGTATAGAAATAAATTAAGTGATTCAATTGCGATTATTTTTATACTGGTGAAATGAGCGTGTTTGAAAATAATTAATATCAATTAAAAAATATCTCTCCGAAATAATCAGTACCAAATCCAGAATTTTTTTTTTCAATTTAATGGATACTAGAAAGAAAAGTTAAAAAAATCAGATTTACATACCTAAGTATATTTTTTTAATATCGTTTTGATTGATTCTGAAAATAAATCACACGAAGATTTGAAACACCCGCAATTTTTTAATTCTCATTTTGTAGACCACAAAAGTTGGTAGTATTAAGTTGCATGCTTAATTAGGATGACCTAAATTTCATTAAGAAACGAGATGTTGACTCTGAGACAGGTTGCATTTATGTTATTATCTGTCTTATGCAACACCGTGGTACCTTCACGGTGCACCCGTATCCATATTCATTAAATGCCTAATCATTGCATGAATGGGAATAGGCTACAACAAAATAAAAATGATGAATTATACCTAGTCATAGCATTATTAAACGAGTCGCTTATGCAAAGGTTGTTAACTCATTGAATTTAACCACTTACAAGCCGTGTGTGTATGACCATTGTAAATAATAACATACTCAGGAACATATTATAAGTGAAAAAATTACATGTTTAAGTAATAAAGTAAGACAAAATTATTAATTATATAAAAGAATTGAGCACAGCGGTAGGGTTAAGAATAAAATAACAAATTATGTTATAAAGTCAAAGAGCGCAGCAGTAAAAATAATATATACTGTCACGTGTCGTGGCGGCAGGAGGAATTAATGAGAACGCAGGAGAAGAGAGATTTAATACAGGATTCATCGATTACTGAATAATTAATTATTAAAACGGACGTCACTTATCACTATTAAATGTAACGCTAATATTGAACTAAACTGTATTGCAAATTTATCATTCGTTAATAGACACTTTATATTCGCTTTAACACTTTATTTACTATTCACTATAATATTCCACCCAATTTCCACACTCATTAATTTCCAGAATATCGCTGTCGAATTATCGCTCGCTTGGCTAGCCTGACGAGCCTGGCCTACGCAACTCGTCGCTGCGTTCACTTCGCTTCGCTTCCGTGCCGCTGTCAACAAGAACACACTGACTCGTCCTTACTCCCGTGTTCCGTATTTATATTCGCTAATGTTGATATCGAAATTCCCAGACGTTTCCGGTGTTTACGAGAACTTCCTCGTGTTTTCTAGATATTTATCGTAAGCCGTAGATTATGCTAGGCCGTTTTGGAATCTTCGTTAGTATTGTGATGATTTCAAAAAACTTCACTTGACATGAGTGCATGATTCTTTTTAGCCTCGTTACAATACTTACACGTGAAGAAAAACTATATTTTATTATCAGCTTATAAAATCTAAAAAGAAATGTATAAACCACAATGATTATCTAATTTTTTTAATTATGTATGTAAGTTGGAAATAAACAATAATGACCACCTAAAAAGTTAACACCATCCTCGTCAAAAATAATACGTTTTATTTTGCAATTTTTTTAAATATAATTTTATATTTTAAACAAATTCGATGCATTAATGTGAGTGTGCACAGAAAAAATCTACCTGTCGATAAGATATTTGATCATCACCGGGATACGGATCCGGAACTTTCTCTTGTCGGGAGAATGCATTTCCGTAACGCCACGTTAACCATTCAATTAAAGACGAATTTTATACATGGATATTAATAGTCTTTGATAAATGAGATATTTATTATTCAATTTTGAATCCCTGAAAGGAAGAAAATATAATAGAAATTATCGAGAGAACACACTTTTTTTTTTAAAAGGAATTCATTTAAATTAAATAACTACTCGGGTATTCAAGATTTTTAAAGCACGTGTATTTCACTGCTGAAAAGCCTCGAAAACTCCATACAAAAGGGTCTTTTTTTATCTATCTGTTACAATAATTTTCAAGGACAAAAATCCTATATATATACATGTACAGGATTATTTGGAAAACATTAATTACCTAGCAGGACTATATTCCCGCCTTGATTATGAATCGAAATTTTTTTCATTTTTTTTATTTCAATTTGGAAATGCAAAAATCAATTAATATGTTTCTCCATATTTTTATGAAAAATACAATATATTTTATAATTTTTTTTTCGTATTTAAAGGAATATTTCATCGTACTTAAGAGCCACAAACTTTTAAATATTGTTATTTAAAAAAAATTGGTATTGCAAAGCTATTTAACTACGATAGAATTGAAAATAAATTCCATGTTTTGTATTTATACGATTATTTTTGGATATGGTAGCCCTTACTATGTACGTAGAATATAATCATTGATAGAGAGATACTTACTAGAATATTATAATATAGATAGAAATAACAAATGTGTATATTCCGTCTAAATGAAATACCACCTATTAAATGCTTACCGGTTTTGTATTCCAAGATCTGACGAGCCTAATCATGCGAATTGAGCTTTGAAAACGCGTATTTGCGAAGACTTACAGCCGTGCGGTGCAGTGGATCGTTATGCGAGGAATGCGGAGATAAGGAAAATACTGCAGCAATAAAATAATGCAGCAATCTTTCATCACACAGAAGTGGAAAGTGGGTGACTGGGCTAACCTCAGGACTCTTTGTACTATCTACTTCCCGAAAGCTTGGAGTGGGGCCACATCAAACCGCCGCAATGCTGCTGCTGTTCTGGTACGATCTTCTACTTCTTTATCCCTTTACCCTAATCTGGTCGAAGACCTGTCTCTTGGAGGCACTGATAGTTCTTTAGGGAAGGCGTGGTGAGGTCGTGGGATGTAAGACGTATTGCGGTTGCTTGTTGTTGTTTATTTCATACCCGGAAATAACCGAGGGTAAGTGAAGATGTGTAAGTAAAATAACCAGCAAAAACTAAGACCACGTGCAGCGGGAGATCTACCCAAGACGGGAGCGTAGCGAGGCCGGCAGTCGGCCTGTTGTGGAGACGTGTGAGGATGCACTGTGTACTGTATAGTTTTTTTTCGTATTTCAGCCCCCTCTGTGTCTCTTACTAAGGTTGCTTACACTGCATTATCTCCTTTTGCAGTATCCATCCTTAATCTATTGACCTCCTTGTTTGATCCGAGCCAGAAATATTGTGATAGGAACGTAAGATTGCTTGACTTACCTACTTAAATTATTCATAATAATAGAATAAATGATAAAAATATAAGTAGCATTTAAATACCATCCATAATATCCCCACTCCTATCCATTCTAATCCGGTCCCCTACCCCCACAAAAAAACAGTGTTCTTTAATTCAATTCATATTTAATATATTAAATTATTCAGTAGATTTTAGAAAACAGTATTAAGTCAAGCACGCACGTATTTGTTGAGTCAGTGATAATGTCGAAATGTCGCTACAGTTCCAGTTGCCTTCTCCATGTTCTTGTGGATCGTACTGCAGGCCTTCTTCCCTTTGGCACTGCCGTGATTATCTGTCTGGGTAGTCTTTCCTTTCCCATGAGGTGAATATGATCCGATCAACTTAACTGAGACTTGTAATGGCTTTAAATATAATTGAGTAATTTTTTATTTTATTTAGAAAGAGATATGCGAGACCCATGGGAGTGCATGAATTTTTTTTCATTTTTATACATGAATAATGAAAAAAAATATATTAAAAAGTTTGTTTAGATCTGTTCTTGTTGTTAGATCCCCCCAGAATAGTATCATGTGTGGGGTATAGAAGCAAAGGAGCAATATCAAAAAAAAATATTGTTTGCTGTCATCGAGGATTACTAATTTATAATGTACTGAATTTTATAGGACACACAGCTTAAAAATTTATAGAAAATCCTCGGTGACTGCATTCAAAACATTATTTTAATTTTTTGGATATTGATGATTTTTCTTTTATCCTAATTTATTCTTTACATATGCTTCATACATCACAATTTTAATGTTCTTTGGTATATACTTATTTGTTTATTTTATGGAATAGGCTTGTCATTTTGATCATTGTTTCAATTATTTTGTCTATGTGTTTAGTCCGTTTGAACTGTCTGTCTATATTATATGGTGAGTCTTAAGTGTTTTGTGTGTTCTAGTTAGTGCTTCGTTGGTAGAATTATGAACTTCCATCTCTTGACAGTACTCCATATTTGAACATTTCGCAAACATTTCCACTTAGTCGGTCCAACGAGATGGGGGACCTTCCTATTCCTCTCCGTCCTTGGACGTAGTCTACCTCAACAAATTTCTCCAAGCTATCTAGCCTTCTTACAAGATGTACAATAAATTTAAGGGCAATGATTAATGATTGAAGTCCACCCTCGATGTGTGGTTCCCGTAAAATTAAGGCATTTGTACCTCTAGCTGTCCATGGTATACGCAGCATATGTCGCTAACAACATATTTCAAAGATATCAATCCGTTCTCTTGCTATCAGAATCCACGAATTTGTGCCATATAGAAATGTTAAATGCAATAGAGATAGTACAAGACAGACCTTGATTGCTTTGAATACATTGCGGTCTTTCTATATCTGGTCAAGAAATATACAAAATAAGACGTATAATGTCAAAACATAGAACTTTTTGCCTTTCGATTTTTGGTTTGCATTTATCGTGGTCAGTAATTATAGATATTAGATAATTAAAGTCCTTGCCGATTTCAAGGTACGGAATCTCAATTATGAATAATTTAAAATGTTATGCTTGTCTGTAGACTATATTTCAGTTTACGCAATAGAGCTTCTGATTTATAAGTTTTAACCAGTTTTGGATCAACTTCTTTTATGATAATCACCAAATATTCTAATATTCTTGTGTTGGTCGCCTTGTATGATATAATTACTCTTTAATCTGGGTTACCTTGCTCAATCAATCGGTAAATATTTCCTTTTTACAGTATTTCGAAACATTATATAACCTTGCGATATACATATCTGGGTTGCTTTATCCAATAAACTAGTCACCGATTAAAATGTTAATACCTAGGTATCAATGGACCTTACCCTAAAATAAATTAATTATTCCTTAAAGGTTGGATGTAATATATGGATATAATAATAAAAGAGAATTTGATATAATAATATTTTGTTATGATTTTAAAATCATCACGTGAACGGGAGTATTCCGAAAAAAGCAATATCGCATCTTTATCCCAACACTTAATAGACGAGAATAAAAAAAATAAATAAACAAGATATAGGTGTACATCGGTGTTCGGTGTTCGGTGTTCGTCGTACTTAAATAAGGAGATTTGTATACTTTCATGTATCTCTCTCAAAGTATATACCTTTATTTGCGGTGACAGATTAAAAAGGGGATTAATTTCTCCAACGCATTCTTATTCGGAAGGTCTGGTCCGACAGATCTTCGCTCTGCCACAAAAGAACGTGCGATCAGCAACGCGATTAAAAGACGACTGATGTGAATGAGTTACAAATATGAAAAAACATGGCGGACTATTGTTACCTAGACCCTTAGTTGCGGTTTCTCGGAATTGGATATTTTGTGACTTTCGACTTTTAATCGACTTTTTGTCTCTCCTCTATATATCCTCTAAATACTCCTCTGTGCGCCGGTTGATTTATGAGCATGCTGATGTCATTCACCACAAGAAAGGGTATCTTTTGAAAATGTGTGAACAGACTTGCTTATTACGAGCATGCTAATGTCACTCGCGGCTAGTATCGATTATCAATGCGATCTTTTCAGTCCGCGACAGAGGAAACAAATATGGCTCGTTGGGGAAATTAAAAAACATTACTTTTCGTGACTTATTCACGAGTGTCTGTGGAATACTCGGTCACCGCTATGTAAAAATAATATAGCAAGAAACAATGTTTATGAAACTTTATTAAAAGACCTGAATGATTCAAATCTTACTATAAAAATTATAAAAATTAAAATCGAAAATGTGCGGATGGAAACTCGGGAACTATTTTGATTTATTGGTTCACTTGAATTTTCTATTTCAGTTTGCAAAGTTTCCATTTTGAACAAGAGCGTCTCTATTCTATGACAAGAGCATGTCAGTAATAAGCATGTGTATTTGATTAAACCCATGAACTGTTATGATTTATTGGTTCACTTGAATTTTCTATTTCAGCGTGCAAAGTTTCAATTTTGAACTAGAGTTCCTCTCTATTCTATGACAAGAGCATGCCACTAATAAGCATGTGTGTTTGATTGTTAACTTTGAGCATGCTCATTTATGAGTTTGCTTAAAATAAGCATGCTAATAATGAGAAAGTGTGTACAGTTGTTAGGGCATGCTAGTTTTGAGCAAGCTAATGAGCATGCTCAAAATAAGCATGTGTATCTGTACGTTAAAGGTTTAAGTCCCGGTGGCAGGGCTGTTTTCCCGGAATAAAAATTTGTTCTTTGCAAATTTTTTTTAATCAATAACATATTTACTTTGGTTTTGTACCGCAATTTTTTAATTTAATTTTATTGTAGTCTGTGAAAATTTGGATACGTGGTTGTAAAATAACAAAAAGGATTAGTGACTTTTTATTTAAATTATGCGTGACATATTTCACTCTATCATAAATATACATTTGAAACACAAAAATATATTAGTCTTAAACAATCGCACTAGCAGGGGCGTGCAGAGGGAACATCGCAGCATGACTTTTACGTAACAAATTATTTAGAAAAAAAATCGGAATACAACATATATTTCGTAATATTTCTATCACAATTATTATCATAGTATTCATATTTTGATATATCATAAAAATCTGTAGCATAAATATTTGATTTCTATTTTTTTTTCCAAAATATACGTTTACAAAAAGTCACGGTTCAATGTTCCCACTGCACGCGCTTGCGCACTAGTATAAATGCTTTCACAATACTCGTAATTTAATTCGTAGATAATACACAGAAAACTTGAAAAACTATGCAGTTTTTTCTGAAAATTTTCACACGAAACGGTACGGTTTACAGTGGCCCTGCTTCGATAGAATTGAGTGAAGATTATAAAAAAAATTACATTATATTTTGTCTTTGAAGAAACGGTAAAATATTCGCATAGATAAATACTTCATGCATATAATTCTACAGACGACAAACCTGATAAATCTCAATTGGTACATTCTTTGAAATAGCGTACGAATATGATTTGAATGACCAAAAAAAATGATAGTTACAAACATACGAAACCTCACGTACCTACTGACACTACGTTGTGTGATGAAACCGCACTGATTACCGGAACGGTTCATGTGGTGCGTTTTCTCTTGGTTAAAGTAAAATAAACCCTTGATTCATTTGCTCGGAAACAATTTTCATGAAAAATTAAAACAAAAATGTAAATAAAGATACTCAGGAAAGGAATATAGGACAGGGCATTCACACGTTGCGAATTTGAAAATACGGTAGGTTATGTTAAGTATTATCCTAATAGTTCTTGACTTTTAATAGTTTTTACTGGTCTAGTCTTATTGACCTGCATTATCTTAACAATCGTGTCTTGAATTAGTGTTCAAGACACGACTGTAATAGCTGATATAACATCGTACAATCAACACCTTAATTTAGAAGTGAAGACATTTGATATATATCTTGACATTTCTAATAGTTAATTTTACCCGAATATAAATATTAGGTCCTTACATATGAAATTGGCGTTTTGCCGTACTGGCAAATTTGATCTCAAATATCTTCTCTTTGGTTAGGAATTCCAAATCCAAATTTATACAGCTATTTACTCATGTATTTGTGTTTTGAAAATTATAATTCATTTGTTTTTTCCTCAATTGTTTTTTTCTTTGCGTCACTCAGTTTACAAAATGAAAAACTTGAAATATCGCGTTATTTACGAGTACGCGTTCCACCGTGGCATCAGTGCTGCAAAAACGGCTCGAAGGATTAATGATGTGTATGGCGACGGTGCCGCAAAAGAAAACACAGTGCGTTTTTGGTTCCAACGTTTTCGTTCTGGAAATTTCGACCTGCAGAACAAGCCCCGTGGACGGCCGGAGACCAAAGTTGATAATGAAGAATTGAAGGCTATTGTGGAAGCGGATCCATCGCAAACCACGTCCGAGTTAGCTGCAGGCTGCGGTGTTAGTGATAAAACTGTTTTAATCCACTTGAAGCAAATTGGTAAGGTAAAAAAGCTTGAAAGGTGGATACCTCACGAATTGAGTGAAGCAAATCAACAAACGCGCGTTGACTGCTGCGTTTCATTACTCAACCGGCACAATAATGAAGGGATTTTAAATCGAATCATTACCTGTGATGAAAAGTGAATCCTGTACGATAATCGGAAGCGCTCATCGCAATGGCTGAACCCTGCGGAACTAGCCAAACCATGCCCCAAGCGAAAATTGACTCCAAAAAAGTTACTTGTGAGCGTTTGGTGGACTAGTGCTGGTGTCGTTCACTACAGCTTTCTTAAATCTGGCCAGACGATTACGGCAGATGTCTATTGTCAGCAACTGCAAACCCTGATGGAAAAGCTAGCTGCTAAACAACCGAGGCGGGTTAATCGCTCTAGGCCACTGCTGCTTCATGATAACGCTAGACCACACACTGCACAACAGACGGCTACCAAATTAGAGGAGCTTCAATTGGAATGTCTAAGACATCCACCGTACTCTCCGGACCTTGCCCCAACAGATTACCATTTTTTTCGAAATTTGGATAACTTCTTGCAAAGGAAAAAATTCAACTTCGATGGGGCAGTCCAAACCGCCTTCAAAGATTTTATTGATTCCCGTCCGAATGGTTTTTTTAGTAAAGGGACCGATGAACTACCTATGAGATGGCAAAAGTGTATAGATAGCAATGGTACATACTTTGATTAAATAAATATATTATAATAAAAAAAATCGGCTTTATGTTCCTCCCATACTAAACGCCAATTTCATATGTAAGGACCTAATAAATGCGTTTCATCTATTTTGTCTTAGAATACAATAAGGATAAAAAGTTTGCCACATTAATTACCATACGTTGCCATATAATAGTTGCAATTGGTTTTGGCCTGCAACTTGTCCATAAAGGAACAACTACGGTAGGTATTAATAATTGTGGAATCAATTTCAGTCGCCTTCCTTATTGCTTTTTCTTACGGGATGTGGCGTGTCGATATGCAGGTCATATTATTCTTATTAGACAGGTTGCGAATAATTACCTGAATGGTGCAATTTATGAATTTTTGTCGGGTTTGATCTAAAATCTTAGAAATATATCCTTGAGATACACACTTATTGCAGGATGGTAAGGCATATAAAAAATATTACTCGTCGGTATAAATGTTTTATTTAAACATGTTTTACTTTATTTAATCTAAAAAATGTGAAACCCTTGGTAATTTAAAAAGGAATTAATAACTATTATTTAAATTTCTGAGTCTGCGTTTAATCTGTGTGGGAGTTTTGTTATTAAATCGTGCATTTTATTGATCAAAATCTATTGAAACGTATCTTAGTTTTCCTTGAGCGGGTGTCATGAATGAATATTACCAAAGCATGTCTTGCACAAATGCATAACCAGAAGAAGGAATTTGCGATGCAGTATTAGCAGACGAATACAGAATATTTATATTTTTATATTTACAATGAGAGATAATTTTTTTTAAATATCCCTAATTTGTGAAATACCCATATGTTTTGTTTTTCATAGATATATTATTGAAATAAATAAATTATAATATAATAAAAACTTAGTAAAACAAATTTTGAAGTATCGTGGAGAAGTCTTCACGCACGTCTTTCGTGATATTGTTAGAGATTGGAATCGTTGTTATATTAATTGTCAAATTCATCGGAAAAACTCATAATAAGAGGTTATCCCCTTTGTCCAGATAGGAAGTACAATTGTACAATGTTTTCGGTATAGAAACCATTGTGCACGATAACGACAACAATTTTTTTTTATCAAAAACATAATAATAAATGCGCTGAATTTTATTGTGTCAAAAATAAGAATAATTGTGTATTGCAATTAAATTATCACAAAATGTAGAAATTGTAGATTTTGTTTGATTATTGTCTAGCTACACGTTTTGTGTACCTACTTTAGTGGATATATGAGTAGATAATTTGTACTTAAAATATTTCTTAGTCTAACGAATATGTAAATACATTTCCTTATTCTTTTTACAAGTTCTATGATGTGTCTATTCCACTTTACGTTAGTTTGATCAATGATCACACCAAGGTATTTTTTTTCGGAGGTGGAGTTGATTAACGTACAAATATTATTAAGTTGTTTACATTTCGTAGATAAAGAGTTTAGATATACAGGTATTTTTGAACAATAACATTTAAACGGAGGATGGACTACTCCATAAATGTCTCCATTTGTTAAAAATTTATAATTAGTGAACAAAATATGGAAATAAATGCAATAGTAATTGCTGATTCTATTCAGTATATTTCAGTATTTGGTGTGCGCAATGTGCATATTTATGTGAACGCAAAGCAAAAAATTATTTTATTTAGTTCAACGGTTTGTAGTTCATGGTACCTTTAAATATGATTTAACTGTTCATTCATGTCCCATTCTATATAAATTACATCAATTAAAATTGGAAAGGGCTCAACGTAAATTATTAAGGTGTATCAACTTATAACCATCGCTTTCAGTCGACCAAATGAAAAACGAATTCTTAATTTAACCACTGTGCGGAATAACTTTTATCGATTTCATATTTTTATATCACAAAATGACAAATATTAAACTGGGCGTCCTAGACGTGAATGAATTTTCGTACCATAGAGGTACGAAACTACTTGAGACACTACTTGAGGTACTGGGTCGTTGGCGTTGTTTCGCGGGAAGGCGTCAAAAGTCAATAAAGAATTATTATATTGACACGCCTATACCTAGAATTCACAAGCTCGGGTAAGAATTTAATTCCGTCCGTTATTCAATGCTAAGATATAAATAGAATGTTTTTATGCTTTAGCGAGACAATGCAAAGGTTTAATTGATTAATGTAAAACCTTGTGTTTGAACGAAGTGCGTTAAACTTCATTTATTTTATTTTTTCTTGTTAATTTATTATCAATGTTCATATGTGTTGTATGAACTGTATTGTATTTACACTTAAATGGGCGTTTTTAAATTAAATATATAAATAATACCAATCATTAATAATAAACATTAACAATAATTACCTCTAAAATGCATCACCAGAAACACTACAAAGATTTGAAATATAATCTTTCTAAACACAGATATCATACACTTCATCTTCAACAATGGTAATACGTAATAAAACACGAAACTTAACAAATACTAAAACTTCGTTAAAAATATTTAATTCACTATATATTCACGATATATTTTTTTTGGCGGGAGTTACAATATTTTTATTATTAAAATTAATGTATAGTTTGTTTATTATTCCGATACGGACATCCACTGTAGATGAAGCGTGCAGCCGCACGTACAGACCGCTTCGGATTGAGCGAGAAAGTGTTACCGTCCATGTTAAAAAACGAATGTTGCGCCTACGAAACTTGATTTCAGAAGTCATCAACTGTCAGTTTGGTGGAATGCCCCGTGATGGTCATTTCATGACTAATAGAAACAACGGGCAAAAGCAAGGGTATACAAAAAATATTTTACTGCATTATGTTATATTTGGCGGGAAACTTTCTCTATCCTCCAAGAATTAATGAATATCTAGTAGTATTTCGATAACATGCAGACGAAGGATTAATATGATTATTATTTAGGCACTTTGATAGAAAAAACTATCACAGTCTTGGGAAAGTTCTAATCACGGGAAAGTTAAGGGGAAGTGATCAAGAGTGCGGTCTCTTACACGACTAAATAAAGGGGTTAATTGTGTCCTCTTCAAATGCTGCAATTAACTTGACTTAAGACTGGCGTAACCGGCACAAGGATTATTTTGCACAATTCCAGATTGGACCATAAGGGACTACGATATTCAGCGTTTAGCACACGATGTTATATACTGTAACGGTACCTGTTCAACCTTATGCCGGGCACCTGCTAACCGAACCAGCCGTCACAGTTTTGTTTACGTTAAAAAACCTCCCTTAAACAAACGAGAACAAAAAAGTCGTATTAGAGAGACAGGCGAAGCCACGCCAGTCAAATCTCTGCCATAGCATCTAGCGGACCTGCGATGCTCGTCAGCTGTTTCTTTGTTTCCGTTTGTTTACGTTTACGTAAACAAAACCACGACGGCTGGGTCGGCCGGCAGGTACACGGCGCAGAGTTGGACAGGTACCGCCACACTAGCTCTACAACTCCTGATGAGACTTGACCTCCTCAAGAGTTTTCCTCAAGTGAGTTTTATTTTGAGTATTTTAGTGAGGGAAATATATGTTTGAAGATATATCGCTCCATCTCATATTATCTACTCCTAGCTAACTCCTGTATCCTGTTGGTCTGGTTTTTAGCAAAAAAAAAACAACTTACAAATGAACAACTAAGTTTATTTAATCCAACGTCAAGTTGGGGTTACTAAATTAACTTGAAACATTCTATATTCCTCCTCAAGCGGTACCGTTTCACATTTTAGAGATTTGCTCCTCTGACTTCATCAGTATTTTAATAACGCTTTGAATTTTTACAGAATAGGGATGCTTTTAACCAATCATGGGATAAAAAAGACTGAATATAATTTATAACAAGTATTTGAATCTGTCCACCATTTAACTTTTTCTTATAACAAAGCTTAATATTATCTTGATACTTTTAGTTTTGATTTGTCATGCTATTGATAATACCTCTGATGAAAAATAGAAAACAGAACCTAGGTATTATACTTATATTATAAATAGAAAACAGAACCTAGGTATTATACTTATATTATATTACTTATACCGCATTAAAACATAAAAAGCTTTAGCAATAAGACTTTGAACGGTCAAAGATACCGACCGATATCACAATGCTTGAAAATGGAGTACTTAATCTTTTTGAATCGGCTCGTTGTATTTGTCTTAAAGAAAAACTTTCCGCAAAAATAATTAAGTAGTTATTTATAGTGGTAAACCCGATATTTAGGCTAATATTTATATGTTTTTTAAGTGACCCTAATATTGTGATATTATTTGTAAAGAGCTATAAAAAAATAGATTCGCACAAGGAACGTAATCTTACGTTTCGACACTTGTTAAAAATTCGCATATTCAAAAAGCTGCAACACTCACCGCGTTGTCTCATCTTTCGAAAATTTAAATATGTGCTTTCACTTCTCGGGGTAAGTAAAAGAGTCTTTTGCAAAATCAGTATTTACACGGATCCTACAGAAATGTTTGAATTCAAAAACATTAATATGTACCTAATCTCTGTCTTCACCGCACTCGTAATTCAAAGAAACCGTTTTGTAAGAAATGAAAATTTTATATGTTAACAATAAATTAATGTAATAAGAATCCATTTCATTCTTTCTTCCTTTATTATACATGTAATGTTTATACATAACCATGAGTTTATTGAGAGTACTAATAGCACTCACTCGATGCTTACTATATCGATACCTATGTAATGTTATATTTTTAAGGTTTGTATAGACCCGTGTATCGACTCCCGGTGAACTTACAATACTTGTATGTGATTTTCTCAAGCTTGGCTGTTTTTGTGATGTATTTCGCATAACAATTTGTCCTCATGGCCTATTGTAGTGTTAATAAAAACTTTTTTTAAACTAATAAAACAAAAATATTTATAAAATGTTTACCCTATTACGGGGTCTGTGAGAAAATATTTTAATTATTTAAAAATGTTTTTTCCGCATATATGATGTCAAATAAATACACAATATTTTTTTGTGTGTTCTAAGAGCACAATTACTGAATTTTGTCCATAGAGCGATAACCATTAATTAAGATAAATTAAAGATATCTCACAGAGACGAAGCTATTTATATGGGAATGTACGAGTATGTATGGAAGATTTTATTGGACGTTTATTGTTTTTTCTAACTTGTATAAAATAATGTAAATGAGGTACATAAATAACATATTATAGATATGCAACTCTCTGATACATGTGTTGTTGATCTTGGGTAGGCTCGTGAACGTTATATTATGTAAAGTGATCACGTAAGCCAGCCTAGAGACAGGACGGAAGCCCTGTAGATATTCAATAAATACTTCCATACACGTTCTCATGTAAGTAGCTTCGTCTCTGTGAGACACCTTTAATTAATTTTATTAAAATAAATACGTTTACAAATTAGCGATTATTATTGTATTGTAAGAATGTCAGGACATATTATGATGTTTGTAGATATTGTATAATAATTTTTGCCGATTTGTTTGTTATGTATAAATTTTAAGTAATTAATCGTAACAATTATTTACATATGTATATCCTATAATTTTGAAAAAATTAACAAATTATTCAAAGTGTTATTTTATTTTTATTTGGGAAATTTGATAAGTGTAGCAGTGTCCGGTTTTCAGTTAAGTATTATTGTTCATGTACACTAATTAGATTTGCGTAGTATACTCGTGTCGCGAGCGCTTAAAAATAGTGCCGAATGTATTTTGTACACACGAGTACGTCTTCAGCAAAATGACGTTAATTGTACCTCCCGACCTTTACCGATAAGATTCTCTGAGACAAGAAATCAAAGTCTCTTCCGTGTACACCGTTACAGTCGATGAGTGTAAGATTCCATCCGCCTTTCTTTTGACGTCTCGATCCACACGAACCTCCGATTCAAAACCTTTTTTTAGCCGTATGTAAAGTGACCAAGCTGTTTTGTGTATTATAATGTTGACATAAGATAGTTTTAGTTATTTATTAAGAAATTTTATTGCTTCGCTGGACCAACCGGTCTCGAATGAGATACCCGTACGTACCTGCCCGGAGTGGTAAGCACGCCGCGAGAACGGTATTACCGTGGAAACGCGTTCACTTTCAATACGTTATGCTCCGAGTACCGTGAAAGTGAGTGCAGCGTGATAAGTTCACTCGAGTTTATCGAGTATAAAATGACCCAAAGTGACATGTCACCCGTAATACGTGAAATGTCTCCAGAGACACAAGTTTTTTGACATTTAGATCCTGATTTACCTGCTTTCTTTCATGTTTCGAAAAACTTTCTACTTACGTGTCGATTGAGTGGTCTTCCTTTGTGATGATAAACAAGTCTTTCTGAATATGAGCAGAGCACTGCAGTAATATATTACAATGAAGAAAATAAGTTAAGGCTTATGCAAAAAAAAATACATTGTCGTAACTGTTACACACTAAAGATGTGACACGAATGACGAAAGAAATTTGCTCGAGTGCTTATTTTGCGTAGTGTTGTCATTGTAATAACACAAAGTCCATGAAAGATTTTTCACTCTGGTTCAAAGAGTAAAATTGTGATTTTTAAATAGAGAAAGTTTAGTGAATACATGAATAAATAAAAATATAGCATTCAACATTGAGTTTGTCATTTAGTCATTATACTTGTTTGTGCTCTTATTAGTGGGTATACTAACTAACCATCACTCCGTTTCACCGCAGGGGCAGGCAGAGAGGATAGCACGCCATATTTCTTTATCTTGACTTACTTTTACTTTTGCTTCGGCTACATTCATAAATCTTCTGATGCATGCTCTACGGTTGTTGAGGCTTTTAACAGGGCCATCCTCCAATACTTGTCGAATCTGATCATGCCAGGTCTTTCGTGGACGCCCTCTATTCCTGTTACCTTATACACTTGTCCTATATATTTTCTTAACCATCCTTTTCTCACTCATACGTTCTACATGATCAAACCATCTCAGCACTCCTTTCTTTATTCTATCTACCACACTACAGCCAGCATTAAATTCATTTCTAATTTATTCGTTCCTCACTCAATCGACCAAAGATTTTCCACACAAGCGCCTTAGTGATCGCATTTTCACCGTATTTAGTCTACTTTCATTCCTTTTTTGCGAATTCTAGGCTTCCCTTTCATACATCAGAGTTGCTACTAGAACGCCATTATGTACCGCTAGTCTTGCTTCCTTTGATAGGTTCTTATTGGTCACGAGGTATACTGTTGTATGATTGTATACGTAGGTTGTATGATAAGTATCCGTGTTAGGGAAGGAACCGCATTTAATTAATTTTTTAACAAAGTCTTTTTTCAGCCCAACACTCTTAGTCCAGCGATATAACAACTTTGTTAAGCCATCGAACTCGGCGAATTCCGCCGAGTCATTTTTTTATGTTCGGAAACAAAAATAAATCACATGAGGCCAAACCTGTAGAATAGGGTGAATTTACTAGTTTTGTTGTGGTACGGCGATTGCGGACGAGTAATCTGATGCGTCGTCATGGGGAAAGAGCATTTTTTTTCATGCAACTTCGCATTGATTTCCTCTCACGTCTTCCCTTCTAAAAGAGGAATCGAATCACTGACCGATATTGCCGACACACACTTGCCCACTTTCAGCTGCTCTCAAAACAAAAGTACCTCTTTTAATGTTTCTGAAATTGTTACAGGCGTCGGCGTCTTACAGAAGATGGTATTATATAATGGTAGGTATACAGATTTTTCGTCATCAGTCGTTAAACACGGATGTTTATCATGCAGCCCAAATTTTATTAGTAGGTAATATAATTTTTCATACAGTTAAGCCCATGAAAATTGTTTGGAGGCCATATGTAGTTAAAATAATGAGATTTGTCATAAATAAAAAAACTAGATTACGAGCCTTTTTCGTATAAAAAATATCAACGCTCAAGATCTCATCGATCGATCAACAATGAGACTATTATTCCAGGCTGCCGAAATGGGTAATCTTTGGAGAGAAGCAGGAGTAATATTAATGAATCAAGTGTAATAATAAATCCCTTGGAAAGACGATCCGCCGGCCGCCTAAAGCCGGATAAACAACAGCGAAGTGGGATCGGCCCTACAATTTTGCCATACAGACCGGCATTATTTTAATACTAAAGCGGTCGACCCCACCACACCGCACCGATCCTAAGGCACGTGTGCGACGCGGCGGAGTGTTCACACAAAACCACTTCACTGTCTCTTGGATAAAAAACAAAAAAAAACGATCGGGCCTAGATTAGTTAACAAGTACCAAAGCAGCACAAGACAAGAGAATATGGAAACGCCTTGTCGAATCTGAGCCCACGACCTTTCTAGGATAAGGATACGAAAATGATGATGATGAATATTAACGATGACGTAATACCTTTATAAGTGACGCGTAAAACTGAAATTTATAATAGCATGTGGGCACTAATAAAACATCTCTCTTATCAAGAGGTTGAGAGTCCGTTCACTTCTTGTTTAAGGAAACCAGGGCTTTATCTCGGCTTGGCCAGAGATTATTAACACCACTCCAATTGCGCTAGCCGAAGTTGTGACAGGCTCGTGATTTTTGAACTGCTCACAATAACGCTCTGCACTTCTAATCCAATACAAATATAATTATGTTTTCATAACAAAAAATATGTATAAAACTCTACGTGCTGTATATGTTTATTATGCAGCCGGGATTCTTGATCGATATTGTATGTAAAAAGGTTATATTATTCATATTGAGATATCATAGGGAGCGTCCGTAAACCACGTGGGTTGATCAAGGGGGGAGAATTAGACAGAATGCTGCGCTGAGCTACGTGAGGTTAGGATGGGTGTCTGAGCTACGTAATTCGTCATTTATATTATTACACAAAATTTCTTCTGGATAAATGAAAAAAACTACACTTCCACTCGATGGAGAGAGGGGTCAAGTTAAAGGCCACCTTAGGGCTGCATGGAGGGGGGGGGTTTCTAAGCAGTTCAAAATGGAATCACGTGGTTCATGGACGCTACCATAATACTGGTTTTAACTATTTTTCACTGCTATTTGTTTTCGAAAAACGTTTTTAATAAATATTGGAATACGCTGAAAAATGATCTCTATGTTAACTTTCTTTTGTTTTTTGTATTAACCTTAAGAATATAAAACTGTAAATTTTCCGATCCAATTTTTCTAAAATAAACTTTTACAACTTGATGTCGTATATTTGAATCAAAAATATATCGAGAATTATAAATAAACATAACTTATTTATTTAATTACGGAATATGATGATGTCCGTAGAAATTTTGGCATGGTCATGTAAATGACATATTGGATTAGAAGCCTCAGTAATTGATAAGCAAACTTGAGAAAATTTGTGAGGCGTGGATTGTGTGTCAGGACGAAGAAGAGTGTGGCATTCAATCCGCTTTATCAACTCCCACGGGAACGTATATAAAATAAATAAATTAGAATTATTAATTAATTAATACGATTAATTCTATTATTTTAAATTCATAACCATGCAAGGTTTATTAACATAGTTGCACAAGGTTCTGTAAGGTTTCAATAAATTATCTGTAAAGTACATTCAAAATAATTTTTTATGAATCTATAAGGACAGATTGAATTAAATATCATATTGAGATAAGATTTTATTTATAATTTAGGACTTCTAATTTATACGAATAATGTAAGTATGAAAAAAAAAGATTTCTCATATAAATATTATTATTATAATTTTTTAAGGCAGCAGTAATTTTTCATTTTCTTAAAATTTACAAGAACGCACCTGGACTTAGCCAAATAAGTACATTAATTATTTTTAAAGTTATACTTACAAATAAAGACAATGAAATAAATGAAAGCACATAATAAGCATCAAAATAGTTATATTTCTTCTATACAATTCTTATTAATTGCGCCCAATAAAAAAATATTATTGTATTAAATGCAAGATATTGCAGTACCCTAGTTTTGAAAAGCGCAAGTCCACTCACAAGATCATGGTGCAGTGTCAATTATAAAAGTAAATTCTCACTTTCAAATTCTGTTCCGAGATGTTACGTAACAGTTATTTTCTCTCTCGGCAGCTTGCGCAGTTTGTATCCGTAAAGATGTTTAAATCCCGTTTCCTATTAATTACCTCCCGCGTCAGTTATACTTTGACTTTGTATTTCAATATTTTTCAATGAAATGTCTTCGTATGAATCTATTAAGAAATCATTATTTACGTGTTTCTGCAGAGATTTAATCTGCCAATGGCCCCTGGCAAATGGTGCTTGGGTGTTGGTGTAAAGGAAATAAAGCCCACTAGATCTGAAAGAGATAAATCATTTTTTATTTGGGTAGAAAGAAATAAGGTGGTG
>JADDOH010014350.1:0-45662 GCA_016648135.1 Agrypnia vestita | reverse complement strand
TAAAAAGTGGCTTGACCGAAATTTACTTTCACTGAACATTGGAAAAACTAAGTACCTAACATTCAGTTCAACAGAAGCTGGTCAACCTAAAGATATAATAAATTATCAAATACAGTTACATAACTGTAGTTTACCAAATAGATGCAACTGTATATGTCTGGAAAAAGCATGTGACATCAAATACCTAGGAATTATAATTGACAACAAACTCAGTTGGCAGGGATATATACAAGATCTCTCTAATAGGGTTAGGAAAACGGGTTACATATATAGGAGTCTGAGAAACGTAGTAGATATTGTATCCCTCAGGACTATATATTATTCCATCACTCAATCCCTATTATCCTATGGCATAATTGGATGGGGAGGGTGTGTCAAATCAGTCATGGATCCGCTGACAAAATCACAAAAATGCATCATGCGTATAATGACCAAGAAATCGAGAATGTTTCCTTCAGATGATTAGTTTGGAATATTTAACGTTCTTGACCCGAGACAATTATACCTTAAAACCATACTTTTAAAATTCCACAAGGACAAGGTAAATTTTAATCGTACACAACAAACACGAATTACAAAGTTGGCAAATGCAATTAATTTCGAGGTACCTAAAAGGAAAACGTCTTTTGGGCAAAGACAATTTAATTTCATTGCCCCGCTTGTTTTCAATAAGTTACCTAATGAAACTAAAGAAATAACTGTACACAAACCTTTTAAACATCATATTAATAAGTTAATAAAAATATCAGGTAGAAGGTATGCTGAAGAAGTGATCCGCCCTTGACCTCTGAATTTGGCAAAAACTATTTATATAAATTTATAGTAAACTATAATATAATATTTATTTTTGTACTTAAATTCTTATAACAGGTTTTCACCTAGTGTGGCAGTTATTAGTATCTTGTATCAACTAATCTTAATGTAAATAAATAATAAATAAATAAATAAATAAATAAATAAATAAATATATATATATAAATATATATATATATATGTTAATATATATATAATCTAACTATCCGTCTATCTAACTATATATATATATCATGTTACTATTGAGATTTCGTTCGCGGTTTTATAACAAAATTTACATAAATTAATGATTCATTATGAATGTCTTTATAATATTGTTGTAAAAACAGATCCTTAATAAAAAACCCCTAACCGAAATAAGAAAAATATACAAAACAAATAATAATACAAATACAAAAAAAGTATGGGAGGACATAAAGCCGATTTTTTTTTATTATAATATATTTATTTAATCAAAGTATGTACCATTGCTATCTATGCACTTTTGCCATCTCATAGGTAGTTCATCGATCCCTTTACTAAAAAAACCATTCGGACGGGAATCAATAAAATCTTTGAAGGCGGTTTGGACTGCCCCATCGGAGCTGAATTTTTTCCTTTGAAAGAAGTTATCCAAATTTCGAAAAAAATGGTAATCTGTTGGGGCAAGGTCCGGAGAGTACGGTGGATGTCTTAGACATTCCAATTGAAGCTCCTCTAATTTGGTAGCCGTCTGTTGTGCAGTGTGTGGTCTAGCGTTATCATGAAGCAGCAGTGGCCTAGAGCGATTAACCAGCCTCGGTTGTTTAGCAGCTAGCTTTTCCATCATGGTTTGCAGTTGCTGACAATAGACATCTGCCGTAATCGTCTGGCCAGATTTAAGAAAGCTGTAGTGAACGACACCAGCACTAGTCCACCAAACGCTCACAAGTAACTTTTTTGGAGTCAATTTTCGCTTGGGGCATGGTTTGGCTGGTTCGGCAGGGTTCAGCCATTGCGATGAGCGCTTCCGATTATCGTACAGGATCCACTTTTCATCACAGGTAATGATTCGATTTAAAATCCCTTCATTATTGTGCCGGTTGAGTAATGCAACGCAGCAGTCAACGCGCGTTTGTTGATTTGCTTCACTCAATTCGTGAGGTACCCACCTTTCAAGCTTTTTCACCTTACCAATTTGCTTCAAGTTGGATTAAAACAGTTTTATCACTAACACCGCAGCCTGCAGCTAACTCGGATGTGGTTTGCGATGGATCCGCTTCCACAATAGCCTTCAATTCTTCATTATCAACTTTGGTCTCCGTCCGTCCACGGGGCTAGTTCTGCAGGTCGAAATTTCCAGAACGAAAACGTTGGAACCAAAATGCATACTTTGTTGTCTTTTGCGGCAGGGGGACCGTCGCCATACACATCTTATACTCCTTTCGAGTCCGTTTCTTTTTCTTTGCAAGCACTGGTGCCACGGTGAAACTCGTACTCGTAAATAACGCGATATTTCAAGTTTTTCATTTTGTAAACTGAGTGACGCAAAGAAAAAATAATTGAGAAAAAAACAAATGAATTATAATTTTCAAAACACAAATACATGAGTAAATAGCTGTATAAATTTGGATTTGGAATTCCTAACCAAAGAGAAGGTATTTGAGATCAAATTTGCCAGTACGGCAAAACGCCAATTTCATATGTAAGGACCTAATATAAAGAATATATTTTCTTATAAGTGTAAAAGCTAACATTAACTGATAAATTTTTACCAAAATAATTTTAAAATATTCAATATTACTAAAGTTATAATTTTTTAAATTTGCAATAAATCTTTACATTTTATGACGATTTTAAAACTTTTTCAATCGATATAAAAATATGATTTAAAATAATATATTGTATTTAATTTCGCACTATGAGTCTTCAAGCACTATTAAAAAGTTTTAAAAATATTTTTTTTAAAATTAAAAACACATTTACAACAATTGGAAAATAAAATTTCTAAAGCATAAAATATGTCAAATTATGTCAGTCTGCTGTACGCTACAGTCAGTAGCAGATGCTTTTCTACGTAAATTTTATTTTGTTAATGAAAAATCACTATAAAACGTATTTCAATGCAATTTTTTATTGAAATATGACGGAATATTATATTATACTATCAAAAGCAAATGATTTCTCCCATATAACGAAATTTTGAACTTGCTTTATAAGACTTATTATTAATCGGTTATTTCATTATGAACTTCAATAACGTGGTGAAAGTCTTTTTCATTCAATTTTACATACAAAATTTTCTTTACACTTTGAGTGAATTGTCAACAGTTTAGGAAATAAGCGAAATGAAAGTTTTCATTTTTTTCAATATTTCTGACTGACAAACTTTGATGTCGCTTATCCCCTTAACTATTGACATTTTGCCTAAAGTGTTTAGAATATTTTCTATTCAAAAATTAATGGAGAAGACTCCCCCGGAGCTGGCTATGAGAAAATCTGTATATTGTCAAATAATGTGTTATGCCTATTGATTGCATTTGTATTAAATGAATAATGCGTTTTTCTCTGAATATCGGCTTATCAAATTCCTGTTGTCATTGTTTGATACAACGCACTCGTAGTTACACTATCACCGATATTTTTATTAAATAAGTATATTTCCGTTATGTTTGGATTTCTGATGCATCCGCCCACGTCTGCCTACGACGTAAAGTGCATCTGAACGCGCCCAGTGGCTCCATGCAAGACGCTTCCTCAATCTCTCCTCCGTAGTGATACTCAAACCATTACTTTAACCGGTTACACATGGGGCAGTTATTAAAGAGTTCTCAGTACGCGGGTATTCTCGAAAATCCCGGAAGTCCTCAGAACAAATCCTAACATTCTCAGGGCATTACCACTGATCGTCTCTATGTGATCGTGAAATGTCAGGTTGCTTACAAATCTAACACCTAGATCTTTAACATTCGACGTTCTTGTCAGATTTTGGTCGTTCATTTTGTAGCGAATAGAGTTTTTTGGGCCCTAGTGAAGGATGTAACCGAACACTTGGAAATATTAAACAAAAGTTTATTTCGTCTTACCCATTCACATATACTTAATATATATCTGTTTAGAGAAGGTGAAAATCGTCCAAAGTTGACGCCTTTTAGAAAAGCTTTAAGTCATCCGCAAATAACAGAAAGCACGAGTTTAAAATTACATTTTTTATATTATTGATAAAAATCGAAAACAATAATGGACCCAGGTTAGATCCTTGCGGGACACCCGAGAAGGTATAGAAGCACTCTGACGCGAATAGACCGTAGGAGACGTATTGGTTCCTATTTTGGAGGTAACTCGCCATAAATTTTAGCATACCATCCGAGAAACCAATCTCATACAACCTTTTCAATAAGACATCGTGGTTGACTGTATCAAAGGCTTTGGCGAAGTCATTATATGAACAGTCTACCTGATGTCCCGCATCCAGAGCTTCCGTGACGTAATTTATGAAAATCGTCAGATTGATCTCAACCGAGCGGCCTTTCCTGAATCCATGTTATTCATCAATTATAAACGGCTCTACTCGGGAAGCGACGGTTTTACTTATTATGATTTCAAATACCTTAGCTGATGCAGAGAGAACAGCTACAGGTCTATAATTTTCTACGGATAACTTAAAACCACTCTTATGTATAGGAGTAACTTTTGACGTCTTCCATGTTTCCGGGAAGACCCCTATATTTACAGAAAGATTAAACAAAAAACATAGTGGTTTTTTATCAGTTCCACACAGCCTTTTAAGAAGAATATTGGAATGAGATCTGGCCCAAGAGAATGGGTATTACTTAGATTTTTAATAGTGTCGGCCACATCCTTTTCATTGATATATTGAACATCAATAGACTGTGCACCGATCGGATAAGATTTTTTAGCAATATTAATATCGAGCAGAGGAGGTTCATTACTATAGACTGTTTTAAAATGACTTGCAAACGCCTCGGCAATATCTGCACCCCGTACCATAAGTAGGTACTTCATTATTCTACTATACTTCTATACTTCGATTTTTGAATTTAATTTGTTAATGTACAATTGGATCCTGACGACCTGAATTGTACGAACAATACAATTGTATCCATATGGGCTCTGAAACATGTTGATATTTTTCAATACAAAAGTGGTAAAAACAAAGTTTATTTTTATCAATTATATATATTTTTAATGTTCACAGTATTAACTTTGTGATTGGACATAATTATTAATTTTAATCAATTAAAAACTATGTATAAACCACTTGGAGTAACTTAACGTGTAAGGGTTAGGATACAGCTGTATATTCGTCAAGACGGACGCAAACAATGCGTTATTCGTAAAATTCAACTGATAATTACAAGTGTTTTTGGCCATCCCCGGTATCAGCAAGAAAAAAGAATTTGATTGTGACTGAATTATATAAATAGTATTTTATATTTATAATAAAAATAAATCCCAACCACACGGTACCCTGACCCCTCCATACTGCTGTGTGTTTGGAATGTGATAAAGAATGTCCGCGCACAGGATGTTGATACCGAGAAGATCCAGGAAGGAAAACTTGCTAACCGAATGAATCATCCTTGTAATTTATTCATCCCGATTTCAAAAATACGAATTACAAAAAATAAATAATAGTATTTGGGGTCTCGGCCGACCAGCGTTATATTAGTTTGTCGAAATTTGTTATAAAAGAAACCCGTGTTTCCCTACGCGCCGAGTTTTCTCCACAACCAGCCACTGCCATCCACCGGTGGTTATGGTGGTGGATAGCCCTTGGTGTCACATCGAAAATATGCGAGTTTGGTGGGGGTGGCTATGCGTGGGTGGGAGTGGGTGACGAAAATGTGCTTTCTAGCACATTGTTTTGTTACGGGAAGGTCGAAAATGCTTCAGATTGTTTCAAAATAGGCGCGCCCACTGTATCGGTGAGTCTAGAAGGTTCTGGAAAAACCTGCTCTAGAAAGTTCTGCAAAGAGTAGGTTCTAGAAAATTCCCGAAAGTTCTATAAGGTTCTAAATTGAGTGGCGGAATGTATCGATGCGTCTAGAAGGTTATTGTACATAAATTTCTTGAAAGTTCTGGAAGGAGAATGTTCTAGAAGGTTCGCGAAAGTTCTATGACGATCCAAATAGTGTATTAAAAATCTACGCATGCGAATCCGCGCGGGCACAGCTGGTTAACATATATGGAAATAAAAACACCTGTTTCTTAGTTCTAAATTTTTAATTTTTTGAGACGCGGTTTCGCCTTATGAGGGTATTTTCAATCTAAATATTTTACATTCAACCACTTGTATTTTTATGAAAACTATTGAAAAGAAGTGCGATATTAATATAAGAATTTATGAAAGCCTTTTCTGCACGATTTTAAGATATGAAACAGGGCACGTAAATTAAACATATATTATATACAACTTACAAAAATTTGAAAGATATAATTGTCTATCATAGGCGGTATTGGTGAACGATACATTGTGTAAAGTGATCACTTAAGACACCCAAAGAACTTCCATAACTATGTACTTTCCCATATATAAAAAAAACGTCTCTATGAGATATTTTTTGTTTAAATGGAAAAAATATTTTTGAAATAAACATGGAATACGTGTCACATCAATGTTATTACTATTTTCAAATTAAGTTAAACGCTTGTGCTATGAAAATAGGACTAACTAGCTGGTCTGGAGTGAGATTCGAACCCGTGACATTTTTATCACGAGGCGAGAGTCCTAAAAACAAGACTAACAGGCTACTCATTATAATCTATCAAATATCTTGAGAATAACGATATTTAACTGTCCAATAGTAGAAACATGTCCAAACAGAAAAATTCGGGTGCGTATACTTAGTCCAGCCATAAATACTGATACACAAATTCCGTGAACTATAAAGTCAAAACAAACAGGAAATCCCATGAAAATTTAAATGTGTAATTCTTATTCGTATACGGTGTTTATTTTAATATTTTCATTTATTTTTTAAACAGGAGAAATTACTTAATGAAAATTGCCCTACGATCATAAAATATGATTGAAATGGAATCGAAAGATCAATTCGAGATGGAATCCAGGTTGCGATAATACCCACGTAGGTGAAAATATCGAAGAATCTTTTATGTGGTATTGGAGGCTTTTTGCCTCAGGGACCCCATTAGGCCACCCTTTTCCATAAATTTGTCAATACGTATCGTCCTCTAGAGAACAGGCTATTCGCGTATATGTCCTTAAAATAATATATATCAGGATTTATTGGTTAACGCCTAAAATGATCATATTTCATCGATGTGGTAGTGTTTTAATTGTCCGAATCCACAGAGAATTTGTTTTTACCTCCGTTTCGCGTTTTACCTTGTATCTTACGTGAATTGTATTTTTACTACCCCCGCCAAACGAAAGAAGGTGTGTAAGATGCGTATCGGAGATGTGCGCTGTAGCACCTACCAAGAGATGAAGAGGCTGACAGGTGACAGAGAGGAGTGGAGAGGGCGAGTGCTTGTTGCAGACCAATCCTAGGATTGCGACCCAAAAAAAATTTTTTTTATTAATATTTATAATATTAATTATCGGCGTTTGAAAGTTGAAATTTATTTAATACTAGCTGTTCGTACCCGGCGTTGCACGGGTTAAGGGTTCAGTTGAAAATATATTTTTTTGGGGGAAACAAAGGTTTGATTCGAACGGTATAGATTTTCATCGAAAATATATCAGGGGGAGGAGAAAAGGTAAAAGCAGAGGGAGGAAATATAGCCTATGTTACCTGCCGAGTCCAAAAGAATAAGTCTTGAGCAGGTGATAATAAATTTTGAGTCCGATCGGTCAAACGGTATAGATTTGTATCGAAAATATGTCAGGGGGAGGGGAAGGGATACGAGAATAGGGGGGAAATATCGCCTATGTTACCCGCTGAGTCCTAAAGAATAATTTTCCAAATTTTGTGTCCGATCGGTCAAACGGTACAGATTTGCACCGAAAATATGTCAGGGGGAGGGGAAGGGGTGTGAGAATAGAGGGAAATGTTGCCGCCGGGTCTCAAAGCATAAGTATGCAAAATTTGAATCGAATCGGACAAACGGTGTGGATTTGTATAGAGAACAGACAGACAGACATTGAGTTTTATAGGTATAGATATACTTTTTAACACTGCTATTTTTAATCCACAAATAAATAATTAAGATAAGTGATGAATTTGTAGTAAAAATACACCACGTATTTCGAATTTGAAATATTACACTGTTGGCTTATTTTCTCGCAGGCCATTGCTGTGTATATTAAAACATTTCCCTCTCTAGCCTTATTTATTAGTATTCTAACCGCCAAAAACGATGAGTTGCAGGTAATCCGTAACAATATAGCATGGAGTAAAATATCGGTAATTATTGCAATTTATAGTTGTCATTACAATTACTGAATTCAGCAAAGAAGAGCGCGCTTGTGCGCGCGGGTATTTAAAAATTTCTCCCCTGTCAGATGTCACCAATTACTCACAAATATACCCGTGTCTCATATAATAAATAACTCAGTTACGCAACACTATTTGACGGAGCCAGTGGAGGGTTGGGGTTTATTTAAAGCACGGAGACGAGAATAACTTTTAAGTCAGAGAAGGCGTGTTTTGAACAGCATTCCAATCACCAGGAAATTGTCTGCCCTTAAGGTTATTTGGTCATCTAAACTAACTTCGGTAGAGTCGGTATAGTTGGAATTAATTTTACAAGCGACATAACACTATAAATATAAAACTATTACATTTTAGGCTATTCAATAAAAATAAATATACCAAAAATCAATAAATACTAAGTTTCTACAAAACGTATATTTTCTGTACATACGGATATACTTAACCTGAATATTAAAAAAACAAAACAAAAAAACAAAAACATGACAAATTTCAAATATTGTAATAAATTTTTTGTACAAAATTGTTAGCGCAAAATAATTGGTTGTGTATTAGGGGCCTTCAACAAAAAGTGTTCATGTTTCCTGAATCCAGATTTCACTAATAAATCTACATTCCTATGATGATCTCCAGTACCGTTAAATACGTAAATACGTTAAATAATTAATGTATGGCTATCAATTTAGACTCAAGTAGTTTTTGAATCTTGACCGCAATCTCCTTCTTCTCTTGGATTCTTGGGATGGGAAGGATTCTTGAAATGGTCATGCAGGGGTTGTTGCGGCTCCTGTTGAATTGTATTGTAAAAAAATGGTACAAATGAAAATTCGTGCTGCATTTGTCTTGTGCGTTCTATTTTTACTGGTTTTTCAAATGTTAGTATCGTAAAAAATTATATTTTAAAATATAATATATTAGGTCCTTACATATGAAATTGGCGTTTTGCCGTACTGGCAAATTTGATCTCAAATATCTTCTCTTTGGTTAGGAATTCCAAATCCAAATTTATACAGCTATTTACTCATGTATTTGTGTTTTGAAAATTATATTACATTTGTTTTTTCCTCAATTGTTTTTTTCTTTGCGTCACTCAGTTTACAAAATGAAAAACTTGAAATATCGCGTTATTTACGAGTACGAGTTCCACCGTGGCACCAGTGCTGCAGAAACGGCTCGAAGGATTAATGATGTGTATGGCGACGGTGCCGCAAAAGAAAACACAGTGCGTTTTTGGTTCCAACGTTTTCGTTCTGGAAATTTCGACCTGCAGAACAAGCCCCGTGGACGGCCGGAGACCAAAGTTGATAATGAAGAATTGAAGGCTATTATGGAAGCGGATCCATCGCAAACCACATCCGAGTTAGCTGCAGGCTGCGGTGTTAGTGATAAAACTGTTTTAATCCTCTTGAAGCAAATTGGTAAGGTGAAAAAGCTTGAAAGGTGGGTACCTCACGAATTGAGTGAAGCAAATCAACAAACGCGCGTTGACTGCTGCGTTGCATTACTCAACCGGCACAATAATGAAGGGATTTTAAATCGAATCATTACCTGTGATGAAAAGTGGATCCTGTAAGATAATCGGAAGCGCTCATCGCAACGGCTGAACCCTGCCGAACCAGCCAAACCATGCCCTAAGCGAAAATTGACTCCAAAAAAGTTACTTGTGAGCGTTTGGTGGACTAGTGCTGGTGTCGTTCACTACAGCTTTCTTAAACCTGGCCAGACGATTACGGCAGATATCTATTGTCAGCAACTGCAAACCATGATGGAAAAGCTAGCTGCTAAACAACCGAGGCTGGTTAATCGCTCTAGGCCACTGCTGCTTTATGATAACGCTAGACCACACACTGCACAACAGACGGGTACAAAATCAGAGGAGCTTCAATTGGAATGTCTAAGACATCCACCGTACTCTCCGGACCTTGCCCCAACAGATTACCATTTTTTTCGAAATTTGGTTAACTTCTTGCAAAGGAAAAAATTGAACTCCGATGGGGCAGTCCAAACCGCCTTCAAAGATTTTATTGATTCCCGTCCGAATGGTTTTTTTAGTAAAGGGATAGATGAACTACCTATGAGATGGAAAAAGTGCATAGATAGCAATGATACATACTTTGATTAAATAAATATATTATAATAAAAAAAAATCGGCTTTATGTTCCTCCCATACTAAACGCCAATTTCATATGTAAGGACCTAATATTTGGTTTGGCCAGTAATAAAATATTGAGGAATGGGGGCGATGTTTGTGGTGGATTGAACTTCAGTAAGATGAAGGCCTACCAATCCTCATTAATCCTTTTATTCCTAATTAATTCCCTCTCCATCCTCCGCTTTTTTTCAATACGCCTAGCGACATCTCTGGTCCTGTATGGACTCGAACGCATGTAATTAATTCCTACCGCATTATCAACTGTTAATTGTCTGAATTGAGTGAAGCCGCATACTGTACTTACCGCCGCTAATTTAAGTTCGTTTTTTGGACCATTTTTCAAGAAAGTATCTTGTAAACCCGCATAAATACTTGTATTTGAATATACCGCAGCCGTGGATTGTGTCATCTCGATATTATCGTTAATCAATCGGCGATCGACTGGAGTTGTGCCCGCATCTTGTGTGATTTACTTACGCATTTTGAATGATTAATTCGGTATACAAGGAGTTGCAGTTGGACCAGGAATAAGGAGAAAAGGAAAAAAGAGGCATTTCCGTTTCTTATCCCAACATCCAGAATTTAAAAGGTAGGATTTCTCCTTATTTTTTGTTCATATTTACTGCAATATTCGTGTCTGTTTCTCTATTCATCTACCGGCCAAATCTCCAGCATCTCGTTACATTATAATTCCCGCGAATAAACGATTATCTCTACTAACAAATCTCGATGAATAACCGCATGTATTTGATTTATTAAAAACCGCTACACGAATATTTTTAAAAACAATAACACAATTTTTGGATTAAATTGTTGAGCATACTCAGCCAATTAAATTTCTACGTGAAATCTAATCTTATATGTAAGTTTACTGCCCACCTTACACGCATATGTACACCTGTTCAAAGTGATTTGGTGTTTTATTTCTATAATCTAAGTAATTACTTATTTCAAAACAATATGGTTATGGTGGACTACAAAAAAAAAATGCAATGTTTTTTTTTCTATTCAATACATAAATACATTTTTTTTACAATAAAGACAATGGTACTTTTCTTCTACATGAGTAATATAACTCGAGAGTAGGAGGGGAGTATCATTATATTTAAAATATATTAAATAGTAAGTAGTACACACTATGCACCTATATATAAGAAGAAAAAAAATGCGATAATCATAATGCACTTATGTGATACAACAGTAAAAATAAACTAATAATAATAATATGGGTAAGTAAACGTCATTGGTTAATCATCATAATACGGTTTTGAAAATATACTATTAAGGTCAGATGTTTTTATCGTTTTTTGAAATCTAATCTCGTATGAAGTAAAGTATATGAATTGATTAATAATATAACTCCCATTAACAAACTGTCCAGTTCTAGGACAATATTCATATATATATAGATACTGCTAACAGCTGTCGTCCCGCTCTGGCAAGGATTCTGCGAGGGAGGAGCATCCAAGGATTCATTTTATTAAATAACTAGCTGTGCCCGCGCGGCTTCGCACGCGTAGATTTTTAGTACAATGTTTGGATCGTCATAGAACTTTCGCCAACCTTCTAGAACGTTCTCCTTCCAGAACTTTCAAGAAATATATCGAATGTATAGGAACCTTCTAGACACATCGACACATTCCGCCACTCAGTTTAGAACTTTATAGAACTTTCGGGAATTTTCTAGAACCTTCTCCTTCCAGAAATTTCTAGAGAAGGTTTTTCCGGAACCTTCTAGACTCACCGACACAGTCGACGCGCCTATTTTGAAACAATCTGTAGCATTTGTGGCCTTCCCATAACAAAACAATGTGCCAGAAGGAACATTTTCATCACCCACTCCCACCCACGCAAAGCCACCCCCACCAAACTCGCATATTTTTGATGTGACACCAAGGGCTATCCACCACCATAACCATTGGTGGTTGTGGAGAAAACTTGGCGGATAGGGAAACACGGGTTTCTTTATATATATATATATATATATATAGTGGTTTCATATTCCCCTGACTTGTGCTGCTTCCGTATGAGTTAACCAGTCCAGAGCCATTCGGTTTTCATGCACATTTTTTTTGTTTCTCCCAGCTCAATCTGAGGCGACCCATAGATCGTCTTTCTTCCGGGGTTTCCAAAAGGATACTTTGTATTCGTTCCTCTGGCACTCGAAGAACATATCCAAGCCATGTCATTGGTGATTTTTCTGTGTGTAGGTGTAGGGGCTCCGTGCCAAGTGTGTGTCTTATGTCGCCACTGCTCACTCTGTCCATCAGTGTGACCCTCTCTACGCCCCTTAGAAAACTCATCATGGCAGCCTGGATCCTTGCTTTCACTCTCTTTGTTAGGATCCAAATTTGATGGCCATGTATTAATTAGGGTTGGCCCGTTCATAGATTTGAAAAGTCATTTTTCAGTTTTGTCTTGACACTAAGCTCAGATAAGAAAATCCGAGCTTAGTTATTTATAAATTACAATAATGGGACATTGTTATAAATAGCTTAAACTTGAACAACTTTACACATTAAAATACACTATAAATACACTTAAGGCAATTTTTTTTAGTATTTTCAAGATATTAGTGGTACAAATAACATATATTCTTGTAAAAATAGTAAAAGAGGTACTAGATAGAAAGCCAATAAAAAATGTAGTATATAATTCCGAACTCAAGAATAAATTTTCGCAATAAAAAATAATTAACAGACATAAAATTTTTGATTTAATATTATTCCTTTATATTTACGACGGTGTAAAAATACTACATTAATTCTTTTTAGACACTATCTTAAAGGTTTCTCAAACTTTTTTGGCGAAAAATATGCTTCCGTAAAATGAGGGTTCTAGATCTATGTCATAAAATGGGGAAAACTGTAATTAGATAAAGGGGAAAAGTTAATAGTGTAATAAGTAAAATACATTAAGATTTTTTATCACCTTTTATATAAATTGCCTCGTGAATCATCAAACGTAAGGTCCAAAAATATATAGCCTAGTTTTTTAGATGTAAAACTCTTCCAGATATTAAAAAAAATTAACCCTTTGAAACAAACTTTTCATTGTAGATCCTTTATAAAATAACCATTATTATTAAATAAATTACTTATTTTACAGAATAACAACCAGCTTTTGTTTTCTAGCAATATATTGTAATCTATACGAATATATAAAGAAGTAAATATTGGATGTAAGGGTTAATCTCCGAAGTTACTCATCCGATTCCAAAAATTCTTTCACCATAATTTAGAATGGATTTTTAGGGTGGACGTAGGCTATATATTATCCCATTAAATGAAAAAGCTTTTCGTGTTAACCTATTTTATAAAGTCGAGGAAAAAATGGTCGAGAGATATGTTTTTAACGAACGCTGCCTGAAGAATACAAAAAGTTCAATAAAAAAAGTTCGCGACGACATATATCTATATGTTAAGGTTAATATAATCACAAACTGAATAACATGCGGGCGAAGCCGTGGGCAAAGTCAGTTTTAAATAGGTATAGAGATAAATTTTAAAGTGTCCATCATTAAAATAATTTTAGAACAGTACCAGAAAGTAGGATTTATTGTGTGCATGTATGTATGTGTGACCCCAAATTAAAATGCGTTGTCATCGAATTCAAGTCGATGTGCAAATTTTCAGCTAGATTGGTTGACGGAAAAGGTGATAATTTTTACTTCTTAAACGTGTAAAATGTGGAAATAAATTTCAGAATTGGTTCCACTAATATAAATATAAATTTATATTTATATTTATATTAGTGTATATTATTATTATTTTTTTTTTTATTATTATTATAAGTATTATTATATATATATAGAAAAAAATTTTTTTTATAAGTATTAGTATATATATATATAGAAAAAAAAATAAATAAAAAAAAATAATAATAAAAAAAATAATAAAAAAAAATAAAAATAAAAAAAAATAAATAAATAAAAATAAATAAAATAAATAAAAAACTCGGATGTGGAATGCAGACATGAATTGGTGCTAACCGTGGTTGATGGAAAAGTTTGTAGCTTACTTTCACAATAAAATTATTCGCAAAAGTGTTACATTTATGGAGCCAGTCTAAAGGAAATGAACATCATAACTCACAAGACAGCAACACCCAACCCAGAATGTCCAGTTCGAATACTTCTCTTCCTCGGAATCAAACCACTTTTCCTTGAGAAACAATGTTGTCTTTGAAAGCACCAGAAATTAGAAGAGCGAACGACTCGGACGAAGAAGATGTCATTCGACTTATATTTGAGCAAATATAAGTCGAATGAACCGACTTTTGTTTTTTTTCTTGCATGAAAGCCTATGAATTTGAATAGATTTAAGTTATGTATATATATCGACGGCTCCTACGTATGATATCGTAACCCACAATTCGACGATTTTGAGTTCTTAGTGTAAACACATGTGTATTTAATTATATCTTTAATTCCAAGAAAGATAAATAAATATTTTGCAATAAATAACGTTTTATTATTATAAAAAAAATAATTTTTTCGTTCTAGGAATTAAATATATAACTAAGTCCTATTTTCATAGCACAAGTGTTTAGCTTAGTTTGAAAATAGTAAGAATATTGATGTGACACGTATTCCGTGTTCGCATCTCTATTTCTTTAAAAAAAAAAAAAAAAACATATGAAATACACAACAAACTCAAAATCGTCGCGTTGTGGGTTACGATATTATACGTAGGAGCCGTCGATATAAAGAAATATATTTATGAACATTCAGGGAAAGTTTCATAAAAATCTATTGAGTACATCCTGAGATAAAAGTTAAATTAGTACACATTGTATTAAGTTCCGCTAGATTGAAAATATATCACAGTGTGCGGCGGTGAAATTAATATAAAGGATTTAAAAAAGAAATGGAGATGCGAACACGGAATACGTATGACATTAAATTTACAAACAAAGCCAAATGCTTGCACTGTGAAGTTAGGACTAACTTGCTGGTCTCCCGGGACGAGGCTCAAAACCCCCGATCATTTGTAAAATAATATACAGTTTTTAACGGCCTAGATTTCCATCAAAATTTTAAATCGAAAATGTTCAAGCAGCAATATTCGATATTGATTCGTAGTTATGGAGGTAAGCGACAATGGTTAAAAAAATCAGGTTAGATTTTTTTTCAATATACGCTTAGCTGTCATAACAATAACTTACATCGAATATCAACAATTTATTCACATTAAGGAGTTACATCATCCTGGGAGAAAAATTTTTTGGTAAAAATTGGGCGATTTTTTATTTCTATTTTTGGCCACTTATTGACGTAACCATTTTTTTTTGGAAAATTTTTGAAAAACAGTAAACAATCACATTGTATCTATTTCCGTATAACTTCTACTCCCTGGCTGACATGCAACTTTGTGCACGTTTGTTCGAGACAAAAAAGAAAAATTACTTATCTACTTATCATATATACTGAATTAAATCAATTATAAATCTCATAAATGTGAATAACTTGACGTTTGCTTACTTTTTTGAAGTTTCTGATTGATTGAATTTATTAATTTCAAACATGTCAAACTTAAAACGTCAAGATTGGCGGCATTACAATGTTATACAATAATTGTCAAGATACAGAAATACCATTGTTTTGCTTGAAATTGTAAGGTTGCTAGCACCAATGTGTGTTGTGCTTATTAACAACGACATAGCCATTTAACCAAAACTATGTTTCATCACTGAACACATTTGGATTGTGAGAATTCGACCTCCAGATTACGACATATAATATATGCGCCAGCAACATTAGCCACATGCTCGAAATCATAATAAAATATTAATTAAATAAAATTATCTGATAAATAAAGCCAATTTCATGGACATGCAAATCATTTTTACTCCCTTCATATTAACTCGTGGCATCTGCTTGCTTGCCGTCAACAAAAACTTTGGATAAATTTTTGACCCTTTTCCCGTGATCCGATCGAGCTGAAACTTGGCAAGCAGACTCGTGGCGACGATCAAGAAGATCTATCAAATTTTCGTTAAAAAAAATTAATAATTATAGTATAATTTCGGATTTTTAGAAATTTTATTGGTTTTTTCAAATTGGAATCATTAGAAAAGTTTGATTACGGCGGCCCGATAACGTCGCGGAATATTTTCTAAATTTGAATTACTCCGTTGGTATGCATAATAGGTACTTCACTACGAATGTTTTTAGAATTTAATTTTCAAAGCATGAAGTGTCTTATCAAAGCTCAAAACAGCTGACATTTTAGAAATATATTAAATTACTTCAAGTTAAGTTTTATGTTATATGTTTTAATTCGTCTTTAATTGTTGTTATATTTTACAAAGAAAGGGAGTATAATAAAAACTTGGTTTTTATGGGTTGCTTTTTTCTGTATTTTATTTCAATTTAAAGTACTCCATCTTTAAAAAACAACCCTTTATTAGACATATTTAGTAGAATCTTCTGTGTATAGTTTTCAGTGATATTCTGCCATGTATATGTGATCTTTCTGGCTGACGGATACTTTTTGTTTCGGTTTCGGATACCATTGCAGGGTCCATCATGAGAGATGATGTGATGGGTGTGTGTTTTTAACTTAAGACCGTCATCTCTATTAATGTTTACCGGGTGCTTTTATATTTGGATTGCTTTCGACACGGTACTGCAATCCAGCACTTAACCTAACACAAACTTGGACACACCCTGATTTCGGTACGGTATTGCAAGGCAATACATAACACCCATCAAATCAGCCCTGATGATGGGCCCTGCAATGGGATCCGAAACTTTGGCCAGAGAGGTCACATATACACGGCAGAATATCCCAGAAAACTATACAACCTAAGAGAACTATGAAAACCTAAGAGCATCTTTCGAATGTTTAGACCGTGCGCTTTCACGGCAGAGATTGAGAAAGGACATATTTCTTTTGGAAATCTTTGACCCTAGTACGATGATGAAGATATATCCATCATCGTACGGCTAGTAACGTTATATTCACTTCTAATTTGCTAATTCCTAAGTCTATCGAACACAAATTTTCACACGTGCGCCTAAGCAAACGCATTTCCAGTGTTTTCAATCTAATTACTAATTGTACTCGCGATATTTTCTTAAATTACAAGTATTAGGTCCTTACATATGAAATTCACGTTTTGCCGTACTGGCAAATTTGATCTCAAATATCTTCTCTTTGGTTAGGAATTCCAAATCCAAATTTATACAGCTATTTACTCATGTATTTGTGTTTTGAAAATTATAATTCATTTGTTTTTTCCTCAATTGTTTTTTTCTTTGCGTCACTCAGTTTACAAAATGAAAAACTTGAAATATCGCGTTATTTACGAGTACGAGTTCCACCGTAGCACCAGGCTGCAGAAACGGCTCGAAAGATTAATGATGTGTATGGCGACGGTGCCGCAAAAGAAAACACAGTGCGTTTTTGGTTCCAACGTTTTCGTTCTGGAAATTTCGACCTGCAGAACAAGCCCCGTGGACGGCCGGAGACCAAAGTTGATAATGAAGAATTGAAGGCTATTGTGGAAGCGGATCCATCGCAAACCACATCCGAGTTAGCTGCAGGCTGCGGTGTTAGTGATAAAACTGTTTTAATCCACTTGAAGCAAATTGGTAAGGTGAAAAAGCTTGAAAGGTGGGTACCTCACGAATTGAGTGAAGCAAATCAACAAACGCGCGTTGACTGCTGCGTTGCATTACTCAACCGGCACAATAATGAAGGGATTTTAAATCGAATCATTACCTGTGATGAAAAGTGGATCCTGTACGATAATCGGAAGCGCTCATCGCAATGGCTGAACCCTGCCGAACCAGCCAAACCATGCCCCAAGCGAAAATTGACTCCAAAAAAGTTACTTGTGAGCGTTTGGTGGACTAGTGCTGGTGTCGTTCACTACAGCTTTTCTTAAATCTGGCCAGACGTTTACGGCAGATGTCTATTGTCAGCAACTGCAAACCATGATGGAAAAGCTAGCTGCTAAACAATCGAGGCTGGGTAATCGCTCTAGGCCACTGCTGCTTCATGATAACGCTAGACCACACACTGCACAACAGACGGCTACCAAATTAGAGGAGCTTCAATTGGAATGTCTAAGACATCCACCGTACTCTCCGGACCTTGCCCCAACAGATTACCATTTTTTTCGAAATTTGGATAACTTCTTGCAAAGGAAAAAATTCAACTCCGATGGGGCAGTCCAAACCGCCTTCAAAGATTTTATCGATTCCCGTCCGAATGGTTTTTTAAGTAAAGGGATCGATGAACTACCTATGAGATGGCAAAAGTGCATAGATAGCAATGGTACATACTTTGATTAAATAAATATATTATAATAAAAAAAATCGGCTTTATGTTCCTCCCATACTAAACGTCAATTTCATATGTAAGGACCTAATATTTAATACTGGAATTGAAGACAAAGGATAAATTAAAGTTATCCAAAAAAATACGCGACGTAGAATAAACTTTTTGGCCATTTTATGAAAACAGATAACGTTAGCCGTAAGGGATGATTCGACCCTTAGAATATTTAATGGGTTCACATTTTCTGTAAGTTATAATGATAATAAAGTTTTTCAATTAATGGCGGATTACATCACCGGTCTCATTATAATGTACAAATACATTTTTTTATTATAATAGGATGGATGTTGTAAGGGTGTTAAAATACCTTTGAAGAAAATTAAAAATAAAATATTGTCAAGTTATCTCGGCGATGTGATTTAAAAAAAGGCTTCTGTAAAGAGTTAACTTTATTTAATTAATAACAACACTTTTAATGAGATTTTTTAATTGCGCACTATAAAAATATTTGCCTTTTTATTATATTTTATGTTGCCCCTTTCACAAACTTCGAACCGCGGTCACCGTCCGGCGGTGTGATATTTAAAGCTACGCCGCCTCCCACAACCCTTCCGTATTCGGGCAGTATCTACGTCCTTTTAAACTATTAGAAAAAAAATATAAAAAAAATTAAGAAACATCTGGTTGTTTCTTTGTTTATATTTTGTAACAAAAAAATGCGTATGGACTGTAATTTTTGTAAGAGTGCTTATAGCTTAGCGTAGCACCTTGATTGAGTCAGTGACGGATTTATTTTGCTTTTAATACCTTATTATTTTATATATCATATCATTATTTTGTTATTTTTCATTTAAACACTTTGTCACAGAGTATTATTTAGTAAAGAGATGAACAAAACCCTTTTTTTATGAGAGGGGATTGGATCAGTGCAGAAGAATGTCCCCTTTGCGCCTATTTAAGGCACATTTTACATACGCATTATTCTAGCATAATCAAATCCCCTAGCAATAAAAAAACAACAATAAATTATTATAAAAGATATTGTGTTATAAATTTCATACATATGTATGTATATGTATACATTTTTAAACGATCATGCAAGCAGATAGTATTCACATTATATTCACATATAATGTACACTGTTATCTGGATATATATATAATATATATATATATCTATCCAGATACAGTGTATATATATAATATATATATATATATATATATATATATATATATATAAGTTTCTTATTTTATTGTAATAGGTATAAACAGGGGAAATAAAATAAATAAATAAATTATTTGCGTCGCGTGGTAGCGTTAGTGTCAGATATTGTGGTAGAGAATTACGCATTTTTTGCTTTTTTAAATTTTTTTATACCTCCTGGTTATTTATGTCATCTGGTAGCGTTAGTGACGGAAATTGATACGGAAAATTTCACATTAATTTTTGATTACTGTCATACCTCATTATGCCTCTTGATTATTTGTGCCATACGGTAGCGCCAGTGACGGACATTGTTCCATAGATAATGATGTGTATTATAAGTAAACAAAATAAGGGAGTATTTTAAAATAAAATTTGTAGAAAATAAAGTGAAATAGAAAGTTATGATGTAAGTAAAGTTTTCCTCCCCATCTTGCTCACGTGTTCTTCCCTGTCGTCTACTGATGACCTTGTCCCACGGTATCTTCAAGGAGCTTCCCTTGGAGCAAAAATTTTACATCTGACATTTTCAATTCAGATTTGGTTCAAGTAACAAATACAAAAATTATTATATATAGTTTTCGCTGGTTCAAAAATTATTTATTAATTCAGTCAATCACAAGCAAATGTTTTAAAATAATTTAACAAAATTCTCAGTTTCTAATTTATTTATTAAAAGCGGCACATAGTACCATTCAAAATATTATGTCATACAACATATTTCAATATTTTTAAAAATAAAATAGACATGTGAAAACGAATACGTGTAGCGTCAAAATTCTAACAATTTTCAAAATAAGCTAAACGTCTGTGACATGAGAAAATGACTACTTTAGTGGTCTCTTGGAATGGAGCTCGAACCACCGACCACTAGATTAATAGGCGAGCACACCGAGATCACCAAAATGCTCCTCGATATTTTTTTATGATAATATTAACAACATAACGATGTTTTCTGGTTTATGTCTTCTGGGGTATTATGCCGTGTTATTACGACCTTTTTGGCTGACGTTTCGGATCATTGCAGGGTCCATCATCAGGGCTGATGTGTTATGTTATGATGTCAACACATCAGCCCTGATGATGGACGCGATCCGAAACGTCTTTCAAAATGGTCGTAATAACACGGCGTGATACCCCAGAAGACAAAAACCAGAAGATTCTTAGTGGCCGTGAAAACCTAAAAACATTTATAACGATATATTTTTTTGGAAAAATAGATTGAGAATACACAATGAAATACATGTATATCAGTGAACTGAACAGTTAATCGAATATACAATGAAATATATCAATAAAAAGGAATGAAAATAGGGTATTATTTTTGCAGATACTACAGTTTACAAAATAACTGTATTTATTTTGCTATTTATAAAAAGGCTAGGGAGAACTTTCTCGTAAATAGATATTAATTATAATTTGCATTATTACAAAATTTACTGTCAATGATATTCGTATTTTTACGATTAAAAAGTAGAAAAAGTAACCCATAAAAACGAAGTTTTTATAATACTCCCTTTCTCATTTTCGGGTTTCGTGTCTACCTTATGCGTCGGAATCTCCATACGACTTATATGAAAAAACCATTAAAAATTTGAATAATCCAAAATTGTACCATAATTATTATTATTTTTTAAGGAAAATTTGACAGATATTCTTGATCGTCGCCACGACTGTACTTGCAAAGTTTCAGCTCGATTGGATCACGGGAAAAGGGTTAAAAATCGATCCAAAGTTTTTTCGTCAAGCAAGCAGACGCCACGAGTTAATATAAAGGAAGTAAAAAAGTAACCCATTAAAACCAAGTTTTTATTATACTCCCTTTCTTTGTAAAATATAACAACAGTTAAAGACGAATTAAAAAATATAACATAACACTAAACATACAGTAATTTAATATATTTCTAAAATGTCAGATATTTTGATCTTTATAAGACACTTCATGCTTTGTAGATTAAATTCTAAAAACATTTGTCAGTCAATTTAGATTTTCGAAATTCGTAGTGAAGTACCTATTATGTATACCGACGGAGTAATTCAAATTTAGAAAATATTCCCCAATGTTATCGGGCTGCCGTTGCTAATCAAACTTTTCTAATAATTCCAATTTGAAAAAACCAATAAAATTTATAAAAATCTGAAATTATACTATTATTATTTTTTTAACGAAAATTTGATAAATCTTCTTGATCGTCGCCACGAGTCTACTTGCCAAGTTTCAGCTCGATTTGATCACGGGAAAAGGGTCAAAAATCAATCCAAAGTTTTTTTTGACGGTAAGACGGCAAGCAAGCAAGCAGACGCCACGAGTTAATATAAAGGGAGTAAAAAGGAATTAAAGCAAGGTATTTGCAGATGCTATAGTTTAATAATAACTGTATTCATTTTGCTATTTATAAAAAGGCTAATGAGAACCCTCTCGTAACTAGATATTAATAATAATTTGCATTATTATGAAATTTATTGTCAAGGATATTCGTATTTTTACGATTAAATAGTAGAAACGTCCAGGGGCTTCTGGAAGTTTTGGAGCATCCTTGAACAATCTAGACACTTGCCGAAGAGGTCCGAATTGTCATGGCACTGCACTGGCGTGAGGCGCGGGCGGGGTAGCCATACCGCGCCTTTTCTATTTAAAGTCCCGATACTCGGAAAGAAATCAAAGAATATGTGTAGTAAAATATTATATTATGCATCAAAATAAATATTTTTAATGTATTCCTTTATAATGCTCTAAATATGAGAAGGAAATTGTATTTTCAACAGTTATTTTAGATATCCTACTAGAAAAGTAGACAAACAAATTTTTTCACTAAGCGTTTTTGAGAAAGTCGCCATGTTAACTTATAACGAGATAAAATTTCTTAAAGACTACATTGAAATTAATTATTTTTATAAAATTTTCAAAGCAAGAAAACACTTTGTGGCTTGATATTATAGGACATTCAAAGTTTTAAACCACTTTATTGCTTTATGTTTGTCAACTAGTTTCGGTTAGACTCAACCTTCTTCAGGACAATTGTAACATAGACTGAATCATCTATCAGTCTATATTAATTGATGAACTATCAGTCTATATTATAATTGACCTGAAGAAGGTTGAGTCCAACCGAAACTGTTGACAAACATATAGCAATAAAGTGGTTTAAAACTTAGTATTTAATTTATTATTAAATGTCCTAATTACTTTTATATTTTGTGTTGAGAATATAATGCTACTAATGATTACATAAACAATATATTTATATATATACTAGCGAAGGGAAAAACTACATTTCAAAATGAAGACTACAACACACATACGTTCACCAGTTTGAAGACTACAAAGTGTAAACTACAATTGTAGTAAAAACTATTTGAAGTGAAGTAATTGTAGTACTACAAAATGAAGTGAAGTAAATGAAGTGAAGTAATGAAGTAATTGTAGTATTAATGAAGTGAAGTAATGAAATGAAGTAATTGTAGTATTAATGAAGAGAAGTAATGAAATGAAGTAATTGTAGTATTAATGAAGTGAAGTGTAATGAAATGAAGTAATGTTTTTCCCAAATAAAAATTTGGCGAGCTAAAAAAAAAAGGTCAACGAGAAAAATATTTAAGATAATCTCAGATAACATCTCCAAAGTAAAGGTCGCCAGCCAGATTTCTTGATTCGATTCCAAAAAATTTTCAAACCATGGGGGGGGGGGTTGTTACAGTTTCAGAGATTTCTTCATATATCTACATCATTTTCCCAAAAATTTCACGTAAAAAATGCACTATTTAAAGTATGTTTCTCATACTTTCGATAACTTGGAAGTGTATGTACTTTGTAGTGTTCGCTTTGAAATGAAGTGTACTATTTGAAGTTTATACATTCAATAACTTTGGTGTTTGTAATTTGTAGTGTGCACTACACTTCAAATTGTGCGAAGTGTGCACTTCAATGTAATGTAGTACTACATTGTAGTAGTGAGTACAGAGCGGACCCATCACTAATACATACACACATTTATGACAATGCACTTTTGCACACGAGAATTATATTCTCTATTAAAATTGGGTTAGCGTTAATATTCACATTCTGTCTTTCAAATATGTGATATAAAATTAACACCATTATGCATAATTCAATTAAATATGAGTGCATGAGCTTTGTAAGAGATTTGATGACATGTCTACTTATTTAACTCGTGTATATTCTCTTATCAAATGAATGATTTATTCAACATGAAATAAAATAATAACATAAATTTATAAGATATAAAATAAAAATCCTGCGAAAGCTGCGATATTAAAAAGAATGCTCACTTAGCACTTTTTTTAATTCGCGCGACGAAAGGAAATTACGGACGATGAGAGGAAGCAACCTTTAAGTGGATCCTGTCCTAATTAAAATAAATTGTCCGTAAAAATGTAAAATATTCTCCTGTCTTTTGTTTATTCCGTTAGTTTTTCAGATAAGCTTTTTGTGAGGTAAAACTTTTGCGCGAAAGTATTTTTTTTTGTTGCAAATATCTCGTGTTTCGAGTGCCAGTGAAGAAAAAAGGGAGGGATCACATTCATTGCTGGGAAGTAATGTCTAGAGAAAGGGAAGATGCTATACCTTATGACATAGAACCACTTGATTTGAGTCTGGATATTCGAATTTTGATGTCATATATATATCCAGAGACAAAAATTCCTTTTTGCACCATACTAGCTGTGCCCGCGCGGCTTCGCACGCATAGATTTTTAGTACATTCATTGGATCGTCATAGAACTTTCGCGAACCTTCTAGAACATTCTCCTTCCAGAACTTTCAAGAAATTTATTGAATGTACATAAACCTTCTAGACACAAGTTTTTAAGTGCACTGATTGGATCGTCATAAAACTTTCTAGAACCTTCTCCTTCCAGAACGTTCTAGAGAAGGTTTTTCCGGAACCTTCTAGAACCCACTCCCACCCACGCACAGCCATCCCCACCAAACTCGCATATTTTCGATGTGACACCAAGGGCTATCCACCACCATCGGTGGGTGGTTGTGGCAGGTTGTGGAGAAAACTTGACAGGTAGGGAAACACGGGTTTCTTTATATATATATATATATATATATATATATTGATTTTATATGAAAGTATGTTCTAAGAACACAGTTAATGCATTTTGTACACAGAGGAATGATGTATTAATTAAGGATAAATTATAGAAGTCTCACATAGACGAAGCTAATTTATATATGATAAAAGTGGATGGAAGTCTCTTATACGATGGCTCAGAGCTTACAACCTGTATGAGCTGGTATTAAGTGATCATTCTTCAATCAACGTTTACCAATTTCATTGTCAGAACATATTTAGCTGTGTATACTTACTTGTTAATGAGAAAAAAACAAAAGATGTCTCTAGCAGAGACCATAGAAATATATGAATTATATAACATATATATAGAACTTTTCAAAAATTTGATTACGTGAGGATGTTCTTACGATGAAATTGGTGAACGTGGCATTGTGAAGATTGATAACTTAAACAAGCTCATACAGGTTGTAAGCCCTGAGCCATTATAAAAGAGACTTCCATAAGTTTTTCTCATATATAAATTTGCTTCGTCTCTGTGAGATTTATATAATTTACCCTTAATTAACAACATCTTCCTTTCACGATACTGCTAAAATATAATATCACAATTGATTTACTACAAATAATTGAAAACCCGTCACACACCAATACTAAACCAGTTTTTAATTCAAACATACACTAGCATTAGGCATTCCACATTATCAATTTCGGCGTATACATTACCTAGATTTGCATTTTTATGAAATTTCTTTTCAAGGGTACCCGTATTTTCACCGTAAAAAGGAAGAAAAAGAAGCATCCAGGGGGTACTGGAAGTCCTTGAATAATCTAGACATATTGTCAACAACTTACACAAAAAAATACGGAATTGACTCCATGCAATACATCGCATTACCGAGTGAATTAAAGAGTCCAATAAAGAACAAAAAAACTAACCCATTAAAACCAAGTTTTAATTATACTCCTTTTCTCATTGTATCAGGTTTCGTGCTTATACACGCGTCGGGCTAATTACTCATTTGCATTGATTCCAAAATGATAAACCATTAAAATTTCGAACAATCCAAAATTATACTATATTTATTATTTTTTTTAAATGAAAATTTGTTACATCATTTTTATCGTCGCCACGAGTCTGCTTGCAAAGTTTCAGCTCGATTGGATCATGGAAACAAGGTTAAAAATCGATTAAAAATTTTTTCGTCAGCAAGCAAGCAAGCAGACGCTACGAGTAAAAAAAGAAAGGGAGTAAAAATACTGACGAAAACTCTTAAAGAATACTTTTTAATATTATAATATCTTCTCTGTACACTATTTCTATATACTATTATGTTTTTGTATTAATTTTCTATTTATTTTGTAATTTTATATTTCTGTACCTGTCCTTTGTAATAATATGTATGAAAAATGTTATCTTTTCCGGAATGAGTTTTCACTCACTGGGAATAATATGTTGCACCTAACGAATAATATAATATGAAATATATTTATATTTTTAATTTAAATGATTGTCAAAACCTATAAGATCTACTGACATGAATAATACATACATCGTTGGTCAGAGGAGTGATATGCAAATTGCGTGCATCTGACGCGTAGGGGGCACACTTCCGTGTGGCATTAATAGGCGACTTAAGCGCCGAAGACGCGGCGTCATGAAATGATTACTTGCATCGGTATTACTTAAGATATTTAAGCGAATAGCATGTCATTTTGTAGCTTAACAAGTACGCTATATGTCATTAATTTTTCAAATTAATCTTAAAATAAATACAACCACAGAAAGCTTCTGGAGTCAAAGTTTATTCTGTGAGAACGGTTTATTTGATGCCACTATATATTAACACCGATATAAAGGAGGATAGACAAAAAATTAAAAATTTTAAATTCATCATTTACAGAAACAGTTTTTATTCTGAAAATGGTTTGTGTACTTGGGAAGTATGTTCGATAGAAGAGAGAATGTTGAGAAAGTTATCGAGAGCGGGGAATAGGGTGAACGGTGCTTTGAACGCAATAATTTGTAATAGAAATATGTCTACCGAGCAAAAATAGCGGTACACATTTCTGGTACCAACACTGATGTATGGAAGTGAAACCTAGAGCTGGCAGAAGAGGAACGAAAGTAGACTGAATGCAGTGGAGATGAGATCCCTTAGGCATATGTGTGGTAAATCCATTTATGACAGAGTAAATAATGAGGAAATTAGGAATGAATGTTGTTTCGCGACCGCCGCGCGCCGTCACTAAATGATTTTTGATTGGTCGAATTTGGCACCCGATGTATTCTACGCCAACCGCTAGCCAGGATTTAAACTTTTGAAAAATCCGCCCAGTGGCAGTTGGAAAGTGTGTGCCGGTGTCCTTTTCTTTGAGAACGGACATTTTTTTTTTTCGTGTGAGATTCGAATCCGAATTCAGTTCACATAAGCCTTTCGGAAGAGACAGATCGGAGACTGTTCCCGATTCGACGAAGCCAGGAGAAGTGGAGATTGAATCGGCACTCGACGTACCAGGGAAAAGCTTTAAGTACAATTTGTCGACTGTGGATTATATTTAGCTTTGGCCTAGTGTATCTCGGGTGTCGGAGTATCAATCATTTTCGGCGGAGTTTGGGAAAGAAGAAATTTTTTTCCCGATTCCCGACCCGTGTGCAGTGGTGGCGATTCCGTCCGTCATCGAATCTTGCGCACAAGCATTATAGCAAAGCTGATCTTAGCATAATTAATAGAATTAAAAAAGGGTCGCTCAGATGGTTTGGGCATGTTGAGCGAATGAATGAGGAAAGAATGGTAATAAAGATATGTAATGCAAGTATTGATGGCGCCAGAAAGACAGGGCGACCGCGGAAGACGTGGCATGACCAGATTAACCAGATACTGGAAGATGGTCCCGTCAGAAGCTTCAACTACCGGCGAGCTTGCAATCGAAGATGTATGAATGTGGATGAGGCAAGAGTTGTACGTCAGGACAGTAGAGTGTGGCGCTCTATCCTCTCAGCCTACCGCCATGGGGAAATAGCGTGATGGTAAGTAAGTAAATGGTTGTTGATGGTGATGGTCAACCAGTGTGAGGAAGAAGTCTAACTCTACTAGAGAATCTTCCGGTGTTAATATACTTATAGCCATAAAGATGTTGTGTCGCATATAGTAAACGAAAAAGAAATACAACAAGTATGCAATAATATCACAAGAGCCTAAAACAGTAGTAATAACACATTTATTTATTTATTTGTTTACGCCCATTAGGCTTTTACATAAAGAGTATAAAATAAATTTCAAAAAGCACATACATTAAAAGTTTCAGGAATAGCACCAAATCATGAGTATAAAAATTAAAAATGTAGAGTAGGTAACGAGCAGCAATGCGTTTACATAAAAAAATATATCATAAAATTAAAAAGAACATACATTAAACAATATAAATTACAAGTAGCAAATTATTAAAAGTACCAGGAATAGCACCAAAACATGAGTACAGAAATTAAAAATATAAAGTACAAAGCGGCAATGTGTACGAAAAATATATATTACCCACCATTACATATTAACAGCTGAAGTCAGTAACGAAGCAGTATTGCCTCTTTAAGTGTAAACTTTACTTTCTCCAGACTGTCGACGAAAATGTCAATCATGCAACCATATTCATTACAAGTTCCCAATATTCTGTGTATCACAGAATTTGATTGATAATTGGTATTGCAATTGTTGCGATGGAATGTGACAATTTGTCGCGTTCTATGTGTGGAAGGGATATTATAATCGATACATGCCACAAGGTCAGGGCTGTCCAACATATTGTTTACAATTTTGTAAAGAAGAACTATATCATAAATTTTTCTTCTATCATATAATGTGAGTAAATTTAGTCTCTTCAATATGTAATTGTATTCTATGTTTTGTATTGGTTATCGAAGTCTTCTCAAAAAAACAGTCAAGTCAAACATTCTACATAAATTTAAAATCAGCTGAAATATTCTCTAAGAAATCATAATCACTGGAAATGTAAAGAAATCAATAACGATAGAAAGGCGTTTTCTCAGAAACAGGCGAAGAGAGGGATTTTACATATTTTAAACTGGTGCGAACTTGAGCGGAATGACCTTGCGATAGACAAAAGTGCAGCGAATTAAAGAAATACCTACGTAAAATATTTTAGTGGCAATAAAATAACGGTGCTCCGATTTAATCCTTGTCCAGTGACTTTGTGTAATAAATATTTTTATTTTATTTTCCTAAGTGTATCGATTGCCTTCCACAGCCATGATCCCGTGACAATACTGACGGTTTGTATATTCTGGTTTATTTTGAATGATTCAAGGTTTAAACGGTGCAAAATATGGTAGCTCAAAGACGACAAAGCTTAGTTCCAGGATTCAGCAGGTCGAAGAAGGGATGGGAGAAGCGGCGAAAGATTCGAATCAACGACGGTGCGTTCTTCGCTGCCGCTGCGTTCTCGAAATCAGATTGGTTGATCTGCTTTAGAGTGCATTTGTATGTTAGGCCCACGTTACCATAACACACATACGCTTCCACACTTTATTGTATGGTGTAGATATTTACAGAGTATTGTAGGGCATCCCAGAATGTTACAGAATGTTCGATCGTGTTGTTGTCCTTGAGAGGCTCTGACAGTGCGTAATTATCGGCTAAAAGAAAAAATAAATATAGATGAATAGATAACTAAGAACTTATGTGAAAACAAATTTTAAACGTAATATAATTAATAAAAATTATCTTAGTTTCCACCACTTTTGTATTGAAAAATATCAATATGTTTCAGAGCCCATGCCCACTTCGTAAGCATGATACAATTGTATACTAACAAAATTAAATTCAAAACTCAAAGTAAAGAATTCAAAATATCAAAAAATATATAGGTATATATGTAAAATGAATAGTAATAAAGTACCTACTTAACATGAAAATAAATTTTAAAGATAACTTAAAATGTTACGGTTTTCGAGGTCGTTCAGAATCTTCTGTGTATAGTTTTCTGGGATATTCTGCCGTGTATATGTGACATCTCTGACTAACGTTTCGGATCCCATTGCAGGGTCTATCACATCAGCCCTGATGATGGACCCTGCAATGGGATCCAAAACGTAAACCAGAGAGGTCACATCTACACGGCAGAATATCCCATATAACTATACACAGAAGGTAAAGGTTACTATTTGTAAAAAAGGACCTGGTTATTTATAATATTCAATTTACTATTAACACTTTTTCTTATTTCCAAAAATTCCTATTTATCAAACTGTGATTCAGTATAATTTGTGTGTAAAAATTGAAAACCCTTATTAATATCGAGAGAATGATCCTTAGCCAAAAGATGGTTGAAAAATTCAGAATAATTATTGCTATTTAAACACTTTAAATGTTCCTAACTCTAACCTCAAAATTTCTACATGTTTTTTCAATATAAAAATAATCTCACAATCATTACAAATCAATTTATAAGCACCAGATTTTTTTTTAATTTATCCATACCCTTTGTTATTTTTTAAAATTATTTTTAGTATAGAAAGCTAGTTGAATGACATTTGGAAATTTTAACTATTGAATTTGAAATTTAATTATTTATAACTGATGAAATTTAAAGGTAATTATTTGCAAGAGGATTTGGTTATTTATAATATTTAATTTTCTGTAAACACTCTTTCTAATTTCTAAAATTTCTTATTTATTGAACTGTAATCCTATGTTATTTGTATGTATAATTTGTAAACCCTTATACGTCGTATCTGATGAACGACCTCAAAACATGCTGATAATTTAATAAAAAGTCATTTTGTACAAGCTGTTTTCTTTTTATCAATATAAATATTGTTACCGCGAAATTTTTGCTATTATTAAAAAATATACAATGGTTTTGTAAGTTAACCTGTACCATTATACTAAAGTTTAACTCAAGGCGTGTTGCCTGTCAGCGTAAATATATTGTGAGAATTATTTGAACATTAAAATTTTTCACAATACGATGTCGTGATGTTGTTAGATCAATACGTAATCTAATTATAATAGAGATGTTCGTGTTTTCATAAAGTTTAAAATAAACTTGATTGATTTAACACAACGATAGGATATGAGTGTAGCGTAATTATAAAACATATTATTTCAACAATAAAAATTCGAAAACTTCAATATTTCGAACAAAAAAAGTGTAATATCTATATAGATGATAAATATGAGATTATCCATCTCATAATGCGAGAAAAGATTATCGAAAATCGAGATCTAGAAGAATGATGCAGAGATTTTTGTATAAATAAGCGTAAAATAAGCCTAACATTTTAAATGCGAAATTAATACTTATTTATTTACTTATCACGCCATTTTATGACGAGAAACATGAGAACATCTTTACGCTCAGTTAATGGGAAGCCGCAGCCTCTTAAGCGACTCGTTCAAACTGCTTACAGCAGATTAGAGATAGGTCGTTCATGATCGAACTGTTATTTTAGAACAGTTCCCTTTGGTGAACGAACGAACGGTATAGTCTACTCTAGTGAAGTTTCGTTCATTATCTTCTGGTTTGTGTCTTCTGCGGTATCACGCCGTGTTTTTACGACCTTTCTGGCCGACGTTTTGGATCCAGTTGCAGGGTCTATCGTCAGGGCCGATGTGTTTTTGTGATTGTTAGCGTTGGCTTGCAATGCCGTACCCAAAGCATGATTGACATCAGCCCTGATGATGGACCCTGCAACGGGTCGGCCAGAAAGGTCGTAAAAACGTAAAAACACGGCATAATACCCCAGAAGATACAAACCAGAAGATTCTGAGTGGCCGTGAAAATAAATCGTTCATTTAATCGTAAGTCCTAAATCCAAAATCGTTGAAATCTTTGACAGCCAACTATATTTTTGGTGGGAAGGTCTCGCTTCCTTTTCTTTGGAAAGTTGCTGTAGGTAAAACGAGTTTTACGTATAAACCAGCACCCCCACCCTATGAATTTAAAAATTTTTGGAGATCGAATAATGAAAGCTTAGGAAACTGAAAGCGCCTCCCCCCCCCGTCTCATGATTTCAAAAAATTAATAAATTTCTTGGTAAGAAAGTGAACACTCCATTTATAGAAGTTGAAGTAGATAAAAAACAATTGTTCGAAGAAACTACTGAACGATTCCAATTGAACAGTTCACTTGAATGAACGTCTCGGCAAATGACAGTTCAGTTAACTGAACTAAAATTCCCATCTCTAGTTTGGACGAGTCGTTAATGAGCGATACAGAGAAACAAACGAATGTACGACTATTGTTGGACTCGCTAAATTTTTCAACATTATTTTTTTCACACATCCTGATACAACCGAAGCTTTCATAGCATGACTTTTCAGCTCTTCAAGAACATTACTATGAGCCAGTACGTAGGCAGCGACCGTTGTTGGTGTCAGTTTGCAGGAAGATATACCCTCGAGGCCAATGGCTTTCTAACCTCGGGCTCCAGGCAGATACTCAATGGGTCATTCACTGGTGTAGCTGTAGGCTCTTCTGTGGCTACCCAGGCAGGTCCTCCGTGCTTCACTGTCCTCCCATCACTATTCGGGTACTCTGCGGGTACTCATGCCTATTCTCTGAAAGCTACTTTATAAATTTACCAGTTAGCGAAGACCAAGGCTGCATGAAAAGGGAAGGAAGCATGCCCAAAACCTATTAAAAGCCATGATATAAACTAAATTTTAAATATACTTATCCTACAAGAACATATACTTTCATCTTTTTAAATACTTTTAATTGTTTTATTTTATTTTATAAAATATCCTATTCAGATCATTTTTTTTTTCCTTTGTATATAATAGAATTAATTAACACCATTATTAAATTGTAAACATTTATTAATACTATTACTTATTTTTAATTGGCAATAAAATTGAAATGTTATATAAATAATAAATATTCTTGAACATTATACTACTGGAAGAGCACTGTCTGCTATAATACAGTAAATTACTAGAGTAGCAGGCAGGGCGTCAAATCAATTTAGTGTTTACTTGCTGCCAAGACACTCAACAACAAATAAAAAAGCTTAATTTTAATTTTGTAAACACTGTAAACATTGTAAACATTTGTAACATTGAATAAACATTGAATTGAATAAACATTGAACAAAGGCTCGAAGTAATTTCTCCAAGATATTTTAATGTTCTTGGTGACATTCCTGTTATGAAATACAAACGAAAGTGCTGCCACCTCTAAGCTATAGTTGTCTCAATTCCCAGAGTATTGGCAGGACTGAAGCAGCCTATCATAAATGATTTAGCAACGATAAATGGCACCATCTCTGGGTACAACATTTCTCATGTTTGAGAACTTACCATAAGAGCTATCTGGAGACTTTAAATAGCCTTTTAGTACCATCTGTGGACTTATGATTGTTTGAAAATATGTTGGCCTTTTAGTTGCATTTTTGTTATGAAATAAAAACTTTGCATTTGCATTATGCGGATGGCATTTTGATATTTACAATTACGTGTTTTATTTTTATTATGTACTTTAAGTAGAGAAAAGAATGATAGACAAAGGAGATTTTATTGCCCAAGTCACTATTCATTGCCCTATGAAGTTTAATGAAGGAGAATAAGAATTTCTCAAAATAAGTTTAACCGTAAAACAAAATTTCCTGTATACATTTTGTTAATAATGCTTTAGAAATCGAATTTTTTATAAAAACTTTATGTAATTTGTACCTAAATTGTATTTCCAATAATCCAGGTACCTTTTCTATCCCTGGACTCCTCACAGCAGTCTCTGTTGGTAAACAAATTTATTCAGCTCTTCTATTTAGTTAATAGGGGGTCGAACAAAAGTGGTCGACAGCTTCCATTTGGGAAAGTGAAACAACAATATTATTGTAAAACTCACTTGCAACTTGAATGACTAACAAATTCAAACAACTTCCATTTTGCCGTCGTGTTCCGCACAAAAGGATAAATTTAAATAATGACGGTCCTTAACAACAAATTAAAATTAAATTAACGAAAGAAGAGCTAAAGGAGTTTGAAGTTTACGAGCCAATTATCTATTTGTCGATTAGTATTTATTATGAAATAAAAAACATAAAACTGCGTTAAAATTTAACTTTAAATAAAAACTGAAAGGAAAAAACAAGTCCAGTACCTTAGAATTCTGTTAAGTAATATTGAATAACTACATCATTGAAATATTTTCATGATAGATACACACACAAAACAAATAATACATTCTAATGCGGAATATAGCGATTTTAACAGTCGGGACCCATTGATTCGGTTGGATGTTCATGTGCAATGAAAAATAATAAGAGAAATCTAAAAATCATTTTCAAACACCTATTCAATGATATCCCATTTAATATAGTTTGTCGATTTTAATTTTTTTATTTTTCACAAAATGGCGTCTAGTTGTCGTCATGATGAATTTTGATTACTCTCATGTCTTTCTTGACACTTGCAAGATTAAAAAAATGCGATTGATTTAAGAATCATCAAAATTGTGGTCTCTAGAGCGTCACGAAGGAACAAACACACATACATAGGCTGATAAACACATTACCCTCCTTTGCGTCGCGTAGTTGGGTAAAAAAATGAAGGAGCGGAAGAAATTGTACTTAACTTAACTAACTAACTTACTTACCATCACGCCGTTTCCCCGTGGGAGTAGGCAGAGAAGATAGAGCGCCATACTCTTCTGTCCTGACATACAACTTTCGCTTCATCTACATTCATACATCTTCGCATGCAAGCTCGACGGTTGTTCAGGCTTCTAACAGGACCATCTTTCAGTATCTGGTTAATCTGGTCGTGCCACGTCTTCCGCGGTCGCCCTCTCTTTCTGGCGCCGTCAACACTTGCGTTATACATCTTTCTTACCATTATTTCCTTTCATTCATTCGCTCAACATGACCAACCCACCTGAGCGACCCTATTTTTATTCTTTGTATTATGCTACGATCAGCTTTACATTCATTCCTAATATCTTCATTCTTTACTCTATCATACATGGATTTGCCACACATACGTGTAAGGGATCTCATCTCCACTGCATTCAATCTACTTTCGCTCCTCTTCTGCCAGCTCCAGGCTTCACTTCCATACACTTCCTTGACGTGAATGTGATAATTGATATTTACGTATTAGTTATACATGTATATACAATATAACGATGTCTAGAGGGATAATATGATAACCATAATTGATAACACTTTAATTTGGTTTAATAATTAATATTTGTTTTAGATGTGGCATAAATGTAACTATTACTTTGTGAGAGCTAAAATAAGAGATAAATATCTTCGATTCAAAGTCATTTATTGCCGCAGTATCGCAGTCGTATGATGCGACGAATCAAAAATGTGCGCATTTTCAAAAAAAAATCCATGAGCTTAACCCACTTTGATTTTTTCGGTTCCGTATTCAAAAGTTTTGAAACTATACAACTTTGACAACCTTGGTTGGTGGACGGAAAATGGTTACCTTTTATAACTATTACGTAGGGAAATACTAAAGATACATTATTTTTAAATTGTAATTTTTAATGTATCGTCCAGTCCTAAAAATAAAGTGGTTGCTTTGTATAGGAAGGTAATAATTTTTAGCTCAGTATTGTCCCGTTAACTTTATTTTTATTTTTTTAAATAATAATGTCGATAGACAAAACATGTCTATCACCCAATCCATTCTAGCCAATCACACACCAACATACACATCGTATGACTTTCCCTTCTACAATTCAAACATCCATCTGCTTTTTCTCTAATTCCTAATTCTTTTTTTTAATACACCTACTATTACGAATTACGAATTACGAATTACGAATGACGAATTACGAATTACGAATTGCGAATTATATTATAGCCTTATAGATAATAAGATAAGGCATTAAATGAAATGAAAATAAATAATAAAAATGAAAAGGGTACTTAATTAAGTAACAGCGAAAATTATTTTCTGTATAGACCAGTGCGCTGTCAACGTGTTATTTTGACTCGGTAATTTTGGAATTACGCGCATCATTTTACTTTGCTGATAAAATATTCAATTTTCCGAAACAGCTTTAGAGTCCAGAGAATAATAGAGTCCCGATCGCTCCGCTTGGTTTTGACAAAGGGGTGAAAGAATGAAGATTTTGGGGGTGATATAAACAGCCGAAAAGGTTATCACGGAACGACAACCCCTGACAAAAGAAAGCGGGGGACAGCTGAAACCTATTTCAAGACGAAATACAGAAATAAGTTAACTTATTTAAAAAAAAAGTAACCTATTAAAACCAAGTTTTTATTATACTCCCTTTCTTTGTAAAATATAACACCAATTAAAGACGAATTAAAACGTATAACATAACACTAAACTTACAGTAATTTAATATATTTCTAAAATGTCAGATATTTTGAGCTTTGATAAGACACTTCATGCTTTGAAGATTAAATTCTAAAAATATTTGTCAGTCAATTTAGATTTTCGACATTCGTAGTGAAGTACCTATTATGCATACCGACGGAGTAATTCAAATTTAGAAAATATTCCGCGACGTTATCGGGCCGCCGTAATCAAACTTTTCTAATGATTCCAATTTGAAAAATCAATAAAATTTCTAAAAATCCGAAATTATACCATAATTATTAATTTTTTTAACGAAAATTTGATAGATTTTCTTGATTGTCGCCACGAGTCTACTTGTCAAGTTTCAGCTCGATTGGATCACGGGAAAAAGGTCAAAAATTGATCCAAAATTTTTGTTGACGGCAAGCAAGTAGACGCCACGAGTTAATATAAAGGGAGTAATAAGGAAAGATGGCCCTTATAAATATAAAATAATCGGCCGATTATAGCAATAGTAAATAATAATATAGGGATCTCAAGCTTGTTATATTAATATTTAATAGAAGAGAATAAAAATAAAAAATAAACGAGACGCAGTTATTCGTCACTGTTCGGCGTTTGTCAAATAACATCTCTCTCTCAAAGTAAATACCTTTATTTGCTGTGTTAGATATCTGTAATGGCTTTAAAAAAAAGGAATTATTTCTCCGGCACCTTCTTATCCAGGCGGTCTGGTCTCACAGAGCTTCAAACGGATTACCGAAGCACCTATCGAAAACGTAACCACACAATACTTATGTTTCGACTTAAATTACATAAAATAACTATTAATGCTGTGCTTATAAAGATTATTTCATATTCACTTATTAATTTTTTTTTTTTTTTTTTTTTTTTTTTTTTATTATTTCATGATAATATGTACATGACAAAAAATGTTTAAGGGCATACATATTAGGAAGTATATATCAAAATTGAAAATATTTAATAAATTAAAAATAACATAAAATCTGGTCAAAGGTGTAGGAGAATCCCGCTTCGGAAAACCCCCTCAGACACATGGAATATATCAATACCCAAAGCGATTTTGTTCAGCATAGCTGTGGCTCTTCCAACAGGCATAACCATCGGCAGGTTGGTCCTGTATATTGGAATGTGAAACAATCTATGCTGACGATGTCTAGTGTAATTATCAGGAACATACAAACCAATGCTCTGCATAATTTCAGTATTATCGATCATACCGCGCAACAATCGATAAAAATGTGTAATCAAATACACATTCCTTCTAGTCTCTAACTATTCTTCTCCCACAGCGTCCTTACGTATCTAAATTTATGGCAAAATTGTCATTGTCGCGTTGGATTCGTATTTATATTTTGACGTTTGACGGAAAACCGTTTTCTTTCTCACTCTCTCTCTCTCGCTCTCAAGTAGAATCTTTTTATTTATTTTTATACTCGTCTATTAGGTAAATGTTGGGATAACAATCTTACGATCCCGATGCTATTTTCAGATTTCGGCCGAATGGATGATACCAATGTTTTATAAGATTAATTAATTTACTAGCGGTCCGTATCCGACTTTGTCCGACTAACAGATTTAGTTTATAAAATCGTGGCGTGAAGGTGCTATTGTTTTGAAAATCCTCTAAATATTAACTATGTTTCCATTTAATCCAGGCAAGGGGTTAGGTTATCCGGAAGAGTGATGGGGAATGACTGTGAACTTCTCGAACCATTGCCTGAGATTTTTCAGTCAATTTTTCAGTCTTTTAATCAAGATATATTGTAGATGTCTGATAGAGACGAAGCTATTTTTTATATGGGAAAAGTATCTATGAATGTCTTTTGACATGTTTATAGTGCTTACGACCTATAGTACCGCTGGCTTAAGTGATCACTTTACACAATGTAACGTTCACAATCATCCACCCTTGGTTTGTTTGTTTGTTTGTTTCTAGGAAATTTTCGGAAGTTGTACAAAATATGTCAACCTTACACAACTTGTTTCATATGCGAGCTGTATTTTTACCACTGCCATCTGTGGATAAAATTTATCATCCTCGTACAGTATAGATGTCGCCGTTGCTAATGAGATATAATTTTTTATACTGAAGTTTTTCTTATAGCAATATTTTTTTTTATATGTTGTAACATTCTTCTGAAATATTAACATTTACACTAGAAAACACCAGAAAATTAATTATTTTTACTACTCTGGAGATTGTATCCAGCATCGTGTTCTTGAAAATTTTTAACATACTCAAAATATTTAGGATGTCTTTTGTCTATTACTGTTTCATATGTTTATTATGCTTTTACTGTTTAATTAAGTGTTTTTCAGGTTATATCGTGATATATATATATATATATTAGGTCCTTACATATGAAATTCACGTTTTGCCGTACTGGCAAATTTGATCTCAAATATCTTCTCTTTGGTTAGGAATTCCAAATCCAAATTTATACAGCTATTTACTCATGTATTTGTGTTTTGAAAATTATAATTCATTTGTTTTTTCCTCAATTGTTTTTTTCTTTGCGTCACTCAGTTTACAAAATGAAAAACTTGAAATAACGCGTTATTTACGAGTACGAGTTCCACCGTGGCACCAGTGCTGCAGAAACGGCTCGAAGGATTAATGATGTGTATGGCGACGGTGCCGCAAAAGAAAACACAGTGCGTTTTTGGTTCCAACGTTTTCGTTCTAGAAATTTCGACCTGCAGAACAAGCCCCGTGGACGGCCGGAGACAAAAGTTGATAATGAAGAATTGAAGGCTATTGTGGAAGCGGATCCATCGCAAACCACATCCGAGTTAGCTTCAGGCTGCGGTGTTAGTGATAAAACTGTTTTAATCCACTTGAAGCAAATTGGTAAGGTGAAAAAGCTTGAACGGTGGGTACCTCACGAATTGAGTGAAGCAAATCAACAAACGCGCGTTGACTGCTGCGTTGCATTACTCAACCGGCACAATAATGAAGGGATTTTAAATCGAATCATTACCTGTGATGAAAAGTAGATCCTGTACGATAATTGGAAGCGCTCATCGCAATGGCTGAACCCTGCCGAACCAGCCAAACCATGCCCCAAGCGAAAATTGACTCCAAAAAAGTTACTTGTGAGCGTTTGGTGGACTAGTGCTGGTGTCGTTCACTACAGCTTTCTTAAATCTGGCCAGACGATACGGCAGATGTCTATTGTCAGCAACTGCAAACCATGATGGAAAAGCTAGCTGCTAAACAATCGAGGCTGGGTAATCGCTCTAGGCCACTGCTGCTTCATGATAACGCTAGACCACACACTGCACAACAGACGGCTACCAAATTAGAGGAGCTTCAATTGGAATGTCTAAGACATCCACCGTACTCTCCGGACCTTGCCCCAATAGATTACCATTTTTTTCGAAATTTGGATAACTTCTTGCAAAGGAAAAAATTCAACTCCGATGGGGCAGTCCAAACCGCCTTCAAAGATTTTATCGATTCCCGTCCGAATGGTTTTTTAAGTAAAGGGATCGATGAACTACCTATGAGATGGCAAAAGTGCATAGATAGCAATGGTACATACTTTGATTAAATAAATATATTATAATAAAAAAAATCGGCTTTATGTTCCTCCCATACTAAACGCCAATTTCATATGTAAGGACCTAATATTTTTTTTAAAAAATAGAGATGCGAACACGGAATACGTGTCACATCAATATTCTTACTATTTTCAAACTAAGCTATACGCTTGTGCTATGAAAATAGGACTAACTTGCTAGTCTGGGCTGAGATTCAAACCCGCGACCTTTGGATCACGAGGCGAGTGTCCTAACCACAAGACCAACAAGCTACTCTTTTAAGGAGTCATTCCATAGATCTTCATCTCAAATGCTTCAAATCACAGAACACATGATCAAATTAAAATTTATTGTAGTTTACCATAAATGGCGAAGTATTTTAATACATAGGATTCATTTTGACAAACGTCTTTTTTTGTTTTTTGATTTTATTTGACGTTTTAAGCGTAGAGTGTCAGAAACACGTGGGAGGATTTATAGAAAGCTCGCTTTCATTTTAGGCTTAGCGGCGAACCAATTTTCTTTCGTTCTCGTAAAATACTTTTACCATGAGTATTGGGGAAGAAGAAGGAAGGAGGAAATTGGAAGAATTCGGAAGGTGGCGTTACTGAAGAATTCTCCAGCCGACATGTGACATGTGTTAACAAAGGTGGAAGTAATCAATTGGGTTAGAAGTGGAATCCAGAGTACCTCGGACATTAAGGTAGGAGGAAATTGGAATCAAAGAAATGTGGTTAACTATCTTACTTACGAAATATCAAGCAGTTTCCCTATGGGAGTAGACAGAGAGGATTGAGTGCTGCAAATTTTTGTACCGAATAAAAATTTCACCTCATCCATATTGATCAAGATCGAAAATTGATAGGACTTCTTAACAGTTCCATATATTAATCTGGTCAATCTTTTTGTAGCTAACTAACCATAATAATAATAATAATAATAAGGTGTTTTATAAAACACCCTGACGATGGAAAAAAATTTCCGAAACATGAAGGTGTAATAAATTAATAAAATATAAGTAGACACATACAAATAATAAAATCAATTTAAAAAAATTTCAATTTACAAAGTTACTCAACCAATTGAAAAAAAAAGGTAATAATATTGATGCGACATGAATCCCGTGCCAGCTTCTTTTTTTTAAAAAAAAGCTCCCCTCGCCGCATCTAAAACCCACAATAAATGAGATTTTTTTTAAATATGTTGTATATTACATATTTATTTTTATATAATATATTTTTTGAATATTTTTAATTTATCAATACATTTTTAAAAATATATTTTTAATATTTATATTTTTAATATATTTTTAATAAATTGCCAGGCTAGATTATCTTATAATTCTTTTTTGAATATGAATTGTCGATGTTAGCCAATTAAGATAACTTTTCTCGTCAGTTAGATATATATATTTTTTCAAATAAAACTAAGTTAAGTTTTATTTTAAACTGTAGCATGGATCAATCGCAAAGCTAATCAGAGTTGGATAGCAAAAACTTAGAATCTTAAAATATGATATTTCGTTGCTGTAGCACTTGCAAAATTTATCTAAGATGTTGATTTTCACGAAATTCATAAAAGTGTTAAAATTTCAAAAACCAGCGTTGGCCTATCTATTCTACATGTAATGCCATTGACTTTAAGGTCACACTGTATTGCATGCCATAGTAATCTAATTTCCACTGAAGTCTAGTTCTGATTTTATCTGGTCTAGGAAAATCATCAGGACTTCATGAGTTGATTGACTTTCGACAACAATGTATCATTCAAAATTTTGCTCAAAAATAATATTTTTTTAAATATGAGGGGTATAAAAGCAAAAGTAGCAATACCCCTCTGAGGTGTTTCTTAGATAAGTACAAAATACATGTCACTATTCAATGAAATTTCCTATAATATCCTTGAATTCAGTTTATTCTATAAAGTAATTTTGAGTAACTGCATTAAAAATATTGGAAATAAGTTTTTAAAACCAATTGCCAGCTCAATTTTCTTTTTATGTACGAACTAGCCAAAAATCACGGGAAATAATAATAACGACTTGCCTTGCGTGATCGCGCAATTGATGCCGCGCGCTGATTGCGTGTCACGCTCTAATTATTTAATGTTTTAATTTCGAAAATGTACGGACTTTGTGACAGACAGATGGATAGATAGACGGATAATGAAATTATTATGTTTGATGTAAATATTAAACTTTTAAATAGGGGTATTCTTATGTTTTCTATCAAATACTGGAAAATTGGATATTGGTGTGCTGTTTTAATTTTAAAAAAAATTTCTACTCTCACTTTAGTATAAAGTAGCCATTCTATTACGTGGCACATTCTCGGAGGTTGATTGGTTGAAGTCCATATTGCCGTCTTTGCTTTAAATAGTGATTTTCGAAGGGATAGAAGTATATTTCCTATAATATCCTTGAATTCAGTTTATTCTATAAAGTAATTCTCAGTAACTGCATTAAAAATATTATTGTAATTTTTGGATATTGCTGCTTTTCTTTTACACCCCTCCTATATATATATTTTTTTTCTTTTGAATGGTTCACAAGCAATGAAAAATACATAATATGATATTGGTTATATTATAATAGAATTAGTTTAAATTCTTTTCATCACTTAAATGTGAACACAGCAAACATAGAGATAAAAGGCTAAAATATATACAAGAAAGAATAGAAAAAAAGTGATTTTATAGAGTGAGATTGAATAAAGAGACTAAACAGCTGATTTCGCAAGTTTGGTAATAGTTATCTTATATTCGTGGTAACTGTCATGAAATATGTCAATGAGGATGTGATAGTTATTTTCTATTTTGTTGTATGACCTAAACATTCTAGATATAGAGTTAAAGTGGGCCATATTGTTATTGAAAGTTGAAAGAAAAAATGTATTATGTCCTAATTCGGCGAATAGGAATATTCAAATTATTATTATTTTCTCCTTTTATCTTTTTTTTATTTTTATTTTTAAATAGAGATGCGAACACGGAATACGTGTCATACGGACAAACATACGAATACGGAATAATTATAATGATGTATATTTGTGTGTATTATTGATTAAAACGTATAATATATAACCTTAAAGTCATTCTTAATGATTATCGCTGGAAATTAATGTTTATATAATCTGCCTTGGGACAGATGTTCACATAGAGGGCGGACGTGAAACTAATCTAGTGGCTTGGTGGCATATATAATATCATATATAATAAGGCTTCTCAGATGTAATTGTGCTCCAAGGAGTCTAAATAAAGCTTTATTAAAATCTAAAAATCCCAAGTAATAAGATTTATTATATTCATTGAATTTTTGTAAAATTTGTCTCAGGACATGAATATGATCGATTGTTCAGAACTTGCTTCAGAAACCAGCTTGTTCTTTTGGTTTTCATCGAGTACTGTAATAATTCGTGATAATATAATTTTTGAGAAGACCCTATGCATTATAAGCTTCAATTCGAATAAATAAAACATAATTTTTTTTTTCTCTCACGCCGCAAAAAAATTATCTTTTGTGAGGGGCACCATGTATGAGATAGTCGAATGTCCATTCAACTGTCCGTGCGGTGTCGAAATTTGAAAGTCAAATTGCAGTATGACTCGGGAGACTTGGAAGGCATATCTCTGCGAGGCAGACGAGCAGCAGACACCACCGTCTGATTTTATTGAGTTTATAAAACTTTGCATTCAACTTCAATCGCGAGTAAAATTCAATTCATTCCACTCAAGATACAGGAAAACCGAAAGTCGATCACTTGATGCTTTCGCAAGTTGTCTTCCACAAGTCTTGAGCCTTTCCGTTCCGAGAAAATCCTTTCATCCGAAAATTCCGCTTGCATGGGCACGAAATAAGCCCTTCAGATACAAACACAGAGTGCTCAGGCATTACTTTCCGAAGCGGAAAAATGCATTCGATCCACCGGACTACGATGCAAACTAGAAGACAACGTCGACTTGAATTCCAAAAAAATATTTATTTACTATTGCTTGCCCAACGTAACTTGGCGTGCGGCGAATTTTGAACTAAAACCCACCCCGCCCGCACCTGGCGGTAACCCCTCGCCCTGTCATTTAGTTCAATTTTGTATTTGGTCGGGAGCTGTGACATCTTGATTACCAATATACACTGAATTAGTATGTCCAAAACATCCTAAACAGTCCGGGATGGTGCAAGAACAATTGCCAATGAAGTATAAAAATTTTGCGAAGCTGAAAAAGCGAGTAATGGACCGATATTACCGTCTGAAGATAGAACGGCCGCCATTACTGCATGGACATTCTGTACATTATGTATTGTGTAATAAATTTACACCCTGACAACTTCTGTTAGGCGACAGGGACACCCTCCCTCGCACGCCAAGTCATAGTGGTACGTCTATAATGATACACACCCTTAATTGAACTTTTATATAATGTGAAACATAAAGTGAACAAATTAGACGTGATTGCAATGCTGGCTATAGTGTGTATGTGTAGAATAAAGAAAGGAGTGCTGAGATAGTTTGGTCATGTGGAACGTATGGAATAGGAATAGAGGGCGTCCGCGAAAGATCTGGCACGATCAGATACTACAAGTATTTGGGGATGGCCCTGTTAAAAGCCGCAACAACCGTAAAACTTGTATGAGAAGATGTATGAATATGGCCGAAGTAAAAGTGTGTGATGACTCCTCTTCTTCGCCTTTCAGCTCGATCCTACTCCTAACTGAGTTTACGCCTTGTTAGAGGCAAACAAGCTATCTATCTAAGTCGGATGAAGGCTCTACGGTTTTTAACGTAGTATTTCCAAACACCCTCGCTTTATTCAAGACCTCCCCAGTTCACGTTGTGTAATTTTTTGTTTCGAACTATAGGGGATGAATTGGTTTTGTGGTAACCCTATCGCAAGCTAAACTTAAATTAAATACTGGGGTATGAAGTTCGTGAATGTTCATGGAAAACGCAACCAAAACTACCTAGAACGTCAATTAAGCCCTACGGTGCAATTGCTAAACATACTATGTTCCGTGGCCCTATATTATTTACCTATCATTCCTACGGACTGAAACCACTGCATCTGGTGTAGCTGCGCTTCCAGAGTGCGCGATCCCCTGCTCCCACGCCCTCTCCGCTCGATCCCCCATTGTCCTACCTGTATGGGATCGACCGCCATCCACTGGAAAGGTTAGTAACGTGCCGTTATCACATGCGCATGCACATATAGAGTACATAGATCCCCTGAAAGCCCTCAAGTCCTTCGTAGCCGCTCCTATGGGTGATTCCGTCTTCGACGCCCTCGCTGATTAATAATTTTATCTCCCGCCTTTATCTCGCTGTGCTTATTCCTTACGATCTTTTATATTTACTCTGCATTATCTTTATATCAATTACATTGTTACGTTTATTTACTAGCCGGCCTAAGTTCCGTCACCTGTATCTGGCCCTATGTCTCATTCTAGTAGTACGTTGGGTTCTAATGGATAAGGGGTTTGTAGAAGGTATGTGTAAATGTATGTGTACGCGGAAAATGTGGTTGCTTTAAATTCGGCCCCTCCATACCCAAAGGCTCATCGGTGACTGATCCCATCTTCCTTCTCCCGACACGAGTTCCGGATACGTTGACCTGAGCCTGGATGCGCCTTTTCATGTTGGGCCTCTTCTGTGCAAAGTACCGCACCATCCCTCGCGTCAGTGTCTGGCGTCCGGGCTCAGAGCCAGTTTGCCCCCCGAATTCCAACTCCTCCAGGTTAAACTAGGTTAAACTACGGTATATATACTGAAGCTACTGTAAAGATGGTCCCGGGCCACCTGTCAAGTCAAAAATATGCGAGTGGGGAAGGGGAGTTTCCTAGGCTCCCCAACCCTCGCCTGTGAGCAACTGCAGCCCATTGGCCATTCGCGACACTCCAGTGACTGCAACCACCCTCCCAGGTAGTACTTATT